>OW386170.1:21436736-21668736 GCA_936431705.1 Cheilosia pagana | reverse complement strand
AAGAATGGGTTTAGAAGGCAAGACAAATCATATGCTGTCAACAAGAAGGGACACACAACATCGACGAATCGGACAGAACGTCACGATAGACAGCTATAATTTTGAGGTTGTTAGGGACTCTGTCTACCTCGGCTCCGCTATAAACTCTGATAAGGACACCACAGCAGAAATCAAACGAAGAGTTACACTTGCCAATCGCTGTTTTTTTTGGACTAAGACGGCAATTGACTAGTAAGGCCTTGTCAAGAAACACTAAGTCGATTCTGTATAAGACCCTCATCATCCCAGTCCTGCTCTATGGACCCTAACAAAGGCGGATGAAGATCTTCTTGGCCGTTTCGAACGCAAGATTCTTCGAGTGATTTTTGGTACCGTTTGCGTTGACGGGCTTTGGACGAGAAGATTTAACAGCTAACTCTACGAGCTGTACAACGACACCGACCTGGTCAGAAAAATACGCATCTGTCGTCTAAGATGGCTAGGACATGTAGAGCGAATGGACACCAACGCTCCGGCCCGAAGAGTCTTCGATTCCAACCCGGAGGGACAACGCAGTAGAGGAAGACCTCGCCTTAGGTGGCGCGCACAAGTGGAAGGGGACCTCAACCAACTTGGAGTGCGCAACTGGAGGCAGTTAGCAAAAGATCGCGCTAACTGGAGAGGCGTATTGGTTGAGGCCCAGGTCCACCCCGGACTGTAGCGCCACCTTAAGTAAGTAAGTAAGTAACATTACGATGATAGAGGAAATAAAAAAAGGGCTGACTCTCCGTGTGCTCCTGGGGCCTACACCCTAAAGCCGTTTGGGCTAGGACAGATCTGTTTCGGACTTCGAATTTTGAGTTTTTGGGCCAACAGTTCGGGCCACTTTTTTTGTTTGCACGTTAACCCTTTTATTAACGGTACTTCCCCCATAACGCTTATAAACAAGTTTGATTATGAGACCGATTTCAATCCACATTGAAATCGGCTGTTGGGATTCGTGTGTCAGGTTGTTTCATTCGTGTTGCTTCCTTTTTGTCGACATTTGAGGTAGGTACGAGGAAAATATCAGAACTTTGCGTAAATCTTTTTTGTGCAGACTTTTTAGTAGGTAGGAATTAAATTTTTATTGTCTTTGTTTTTGCTTTATTGTGCTTTCAGAAAGGTCGAAGGGTAGGAACATGTTTATAAAAACCTGCTCGATGTAGTTTGATGAAAATAATTTTTCTCTTAAAAGCGGCAGGCGGTTAAAGCAAGGCGAGCACGGGTCAGCTAGTATTAAATAATCTTATTTTATTATTTAACTTGCTACATGGCTTATCGCATTTTTTGTTATTGTTAAACATTAGTAACTCACCCTATTTCCAACTTCAACTCAAGTTCATTTATATTCAGTTAGTTATTGTTATTCTAGTTAAATTAACTCTGTATTCCAAATCCATTGCCGTAACTTCTCTTTTTGGAGTCTTCTTTGAAGTTGCTATTCGTTTTGAGTTTGAGTCATATTTTTTGTATTGCATAATTGTATTTGTATTGTAGCACTAGCAACAGTTTTTCGCTCTCTTGGTTTTTGATCGTCAAACTGTTCGGACGCAAATGGTAAAATCCAAATACAAAATAAAAATATTTATAATACATTCATGCACACTACACATGAAACAAAATCTTTTTCTTCCCAAAATGTAAATCAATATTCTTTACAAAACAAGCCGCGAAGATCGTGGAGGTCTCACAGTCCAAAAATTCGAATGCCTGCCCATCCGTAGATTCCCATAGTGTGAGAGTCATTAGCCCAATGGATTTAGGTCCGAGTTTTGTTGCAGATACTATAATTGCGTACACTTCCTAAATCAGTCAGTCGAAATTGGGCCAAGCTATATCAAATCTCTCAGAAGTTGTGAGCTTTTATTTTACCTCGATCCTTAGAAGCGCACTAATTCGATGTTAAAGGTTCACTAAACCTTTGAACATGGCTAACCTGTTGAATTTCAATCAACTTTTTACCAAAACAGGGTTAACCCAAAAAACTGCGTGGGCTTCACTTGTTCGTCTCTAAATGGAATTGACAGAAATAATCGCCTAACAAAACACAACCTGCTTGTTGCTGTTGGCAATAATATGTTAAATATTACAATATCTCTGCTTAGCAGCCTTGAAACAAATGTCTGAGTTGGGTTCAATGAACGTTCATTGGTTGAAAGATGTAGTCAAATCTAAGAAAATTACTCGCTGATGTACGATTTTAAGTGGGTGGTCACTTTTCCATACGTAGATACACTTCACAAGTGTGGGACTGCGTCTGTTGGATATTCGGCAATACTTTTTTTTAGTAAGACTTTGTCAGCTATATGAACTTAAAGCGACAGCATTTTTAAAAGCCTGTGATAATGTGAATCAGTAATAATGAAACTAAATATGTGTTTTTCCGAGGATAGACCCGCTTTCATTTTGCCCTGATTTACTGCGCCCATTTTTTGGCAAGCTTAAGTCTGGTTAAAGCTCTGATATAAAAAAGCTGGATGCTTGGCGTCCTCAAATAAGACGTTGGAGTGGGTTTTCACACGCAGAACTTCGGAAGAAAAGAGATGTTCAACTTCATTCAATTCATTCATTATGTGCATTACTGGCTAGGAAAATGCAAAGTAATCAAAGTGGACGACAAACAAATCAGCCTTGTTTAAAACGGTTATATGGGAAGTACCGTTAATAAGAAGGCTCGCGTGCAAAGCAAGAGGCCCAACAACACAAATTCCGAAGTTTGAAACAAATCAGTCCAGCCGTTTAGGCTGGTAGACCTCAGTATCAGATGGAGAGACGACCAGAATTGCAAGAATAACTTTTTTGAGTTCCGCTATCATCGTATACTACATTATCTTTCTGCAACTACTGACACCGGTACCGGTACTATTAGTAAACACATTCGGTCTTAATACTTAGTACTAGGTAAGTAGGTAAGTTGGTGCTCTTGTGGCGATTGCCACAGCTTCACGTAGACCATCAGTTGGGTCCATTGTGTCTAGTTACGGGAACCATCAATTGAATACCTGTTGAAGAAAATAATTAAGCAGCTTATGATATTAGAGCCCCATAGATTAGTAGGAATCTCGTGGGGTTTTAAGGCTCTGTTGAGTTCAGGTCTGTTTATCTACAAGAACCACCCAGAATGAATGAGTATGAATCTCAGCAGTGGTTTAAGATCCACATTTTCTAGATCCTCTAGCTCATCAAAGAGGTAGATTTTAAGAATCCTTTTTCTATTGTTTTTTAGGGCTGGGTATTCGCACAGCAGGTGACGGACATATTCTATTTCTCCAACTTCCCTGATGCAGCTTCTGCAAAATCATTATGCAGTATACCCAGTCGTTCCGCGTGTACGCCAGTGGACAGTAATGACCCCCGTGAGTATACGAATATCTTTGCGACTCAATCCTGTAATATATTTAGATCTCTTTTTGCTCACATCTGGCCATAGTTCTTGTGTATGCCTGAAGATTTGCTTTACTTCAAGACTCAATGCCAACCTTTCTTACAAGCGTTCTTAGCGGAGTTCTTACAGATTTAATGCCAATGATGGATGTAGTTTCGGTCCACCTCTAGCAAGCTCATCCGCATGCTCATTACCTGGAATATCAATATGCCCTGGTACCCAGCATAAGGTCACCATGTTGGCTTGTGATATTTCGTCCAGATATTTCTTGCATTGTCTTACTATCCTTGACTTCACCACGACTGCATCTGCTTTTAAAAGATTCCATGCTTCTGATTCGTATAGCAGGACTGGTATTATTAAGGCTTCATATAGATTCTCCTTAATTGTTCGAGAGAAGGTCCTACTATACATAATTGCATTCTCAGCCCAATAAAACAGCGACTGGCAAGAGTTATTCTTCGCTTGATTTCCGATGCAACGTCGTTTTCAGATGTCATAGCAGAGCCGAGGTAGGTAAAGTCCCTTACTACCTCAAAGTTATAGCATTCAATTTGGACTCCTGTCTGATTCTTCGATGTTGGGCGTCCTTTCTTGTTTATAGCACATACTTGGTTTTGCCACTAAACCCATTTTATCCGCTTCTGTATTTATACAGTTTATTAGAATGCCTTCAATTATTTGTAGGCTGATTGCCAAGCAACGAAAAAGAGCTTGGAAAGGTAATGGAAAATGTGAAAATTAATATAATTTAATCTTTTGAATATTGTATAGCTTATAGCTAAGACTGTATTTTAAATCCTTGCAAGAAATACAAAGCCGTGGCTGATTTTTTTGCACAAGAGCTGGTATAATCCTCCTGTATGAATGGTTGCGAAAAGTAGCCATTCAGGTATGGGCCGTTTAAACTTTAAGTGAACAGATATTTAGTTTCCTTTGCCACGAACAACGACTCTTAAGAAAGTCTTGAAAACATTCTTAACTTATATAAAATTTATTTTTATATATAGTAAGCGAAAGTTAACTCCGCCTTGTTACGAAAGTAGCATGCCGGTCCAAAGCCCGGGTAAAGGAGGATGGTTTGAGGCAACGGTTATCCTATCCTCAGTAAAAATCTTGTTAGTGTATTCTAGCCCACAGGAGCCAGTGGTTAAAACTCAAAAAAACCTGCTATGAATGGAGAAACAAACGGAATTGTCTACTCCAGGTGGTACTGGCAATAGCCAAAATCCATCCGTAGTTTTTTCGACTACGGCCGGGGCACGGATTCTGGAGGCCCCAACATTCATATCCGAACCTACTAGCGACTCTTGCTGCTCTATGTCCGATTTACTTGGAAGTTTGAGCATGAGACAAGCTGCTGCCCACTGCTCTGCCATTGACGGTCAGACTCGGGATACCTCCATGGTTGAACGGGCTCCTGAAGAGGCGGACCTTGAGCTGCGCCTGACTAAGGGTCAGTGGAAAAGGAAAAGGAAGAAGCTGATGAATCTGCGGCGCAAGCACTTCCGTCAGCTCTTCGGTGGTGGCTTTGAAAAGGAACAGGTCAGTGGAAGTCTCACCAACTGAAGCTAACCAACCCCTTGGATTGGACACTGCCTCCTCTTCTGCCGTCCCGAAAAGCAAGAAGAAGCGACCCAAGCTCGAAAAGAGACCAAACCCCCCTCAAGTCTGTGAGTCTGTCCGCGCGCGGTCTCCAAATGAAGCCGGTGCTACTACCAGCAATGGAAGTAGTACTGGCGGAAGGAAACCGGACGTAGCGATCACACACACAGGCGTGAGCGCCGCATGCTCTCCAATCGTTGGAGCTGACCGTGCACTGGTAATGGATGATGCAGGTGCTGAAACCAACTCAGGTTGCAGTACCAGCGGACAGAACCTTGTCGTCGCGGATGGCTCTGACGGTCAGAGTGCTCCAAAAAAACGCAGAACAGCTGATGTGCGAGATAAGAGGCCGTCCTATAAGGATGCTGCTGTCTCCGCCTTAGCAGTTCGCATAGGGAAAGCAGGCAATGAAAATAGCATGAGTGATGCAGAGTGCAAACACTGCAAAGCCCATCTTTTGGAGCTTACCTCGGCAACTAATGCCTGTATCCAGGTTGAGGGCTGTGAGTTCAAGGACGGAACCTTCATGGTTAAGACCTCCTCGCAGCAAACCTCGGAATGGGTCAGTAGTATGGTGCCGAAGATCCCTCCCCTTGGGACCACAATTTTTGAGGTCTACAAGCCACCCAAGCTTATTCGTGCTGTCTGCTGGATCCCTGGTAAACAGGAGAACTCGGCGGATGTACTTAAGCGCTTACATGCCCAGAATCCTGATCTCGACACAAAAGCCTGGATTGTCCGTTCTCATAGGCAGAGTAAAAACCGTCTTGATGAAGATGGTAGCTCTCTGGTTGTGGGCACAGACATGGCTTCTGCCGAGGTCATTAAGTCTAGGTACGACATGCGTCCCTATCTGCATCTTGGAAGGATTTTTTTTCCATTTCAATGCCAAACAGTGCGAATAGTTGTCGTAACCCAGAGTTTACATCCATTTTGTTTACTCAGATTAACCTACAGCACTGCAAGGCTGCTACCGCTCTTTTAAGTAGGAAGCTTGCTTTCAGTAGAACAAAAAACCGCATAACATCCATCCAGGAACCATGTGTGTGGAAAAATCGCATCTGTGGTCTTGGTGAGTTGAGCGGTTCTTATAACGTTCTTTACGATAAGCTGTCCGAGAGACCTAGGACATGTCTTGTTGTATCGAAATCTCTTACGGCAGTTACTATCAATCGGCTTTGTTGCCAAGATTTGGTTGCTGCAACTATTACTTATCATGCAAACGGCAACTGGGAAACCTTTGTTGTTGCATCGGCTTACTTTCCCTATGACTCTCTAATTCCTCCCCCACCAAAGGCAGTTGTTGAGCTCATAGAGTACTGTGAGTCCAAAAAGATGGGTCTTATCTTGAGCTGCGATGCTAATGCCCAAAACACTGTTTGGGGCAGCAGTAAATGCAATATAAGAGGAGATCGTCTTCTGGACTTCATCTTATCGTCTGACATCACCATTAACAATGTAGGTTGTCGACCTACATTTGTTACAGCCAGGAGACAGCAAGTAATCGATGTTACTCTGTCCAATAGGCACTCCAAGACTATCGTCAATTGGAGGGTATCAACAGACAACACTCTGTCAGACCACAGATACATCGAATTTCAAATCTACTGTGAAGTTTCACCTTCGCAAGAGAGGAGAAATCCGAGGAAAACGAATTGGGCACGTTTTAGGGAGGAACTTTTTTTTTTTTTTTTTTTTTTTTTTTTTTTCCGAGGGTAGGTGAAAATCTTCCAAAGACACTATGAGAATAGCAAGCGCGTGCTCATAGTAGTGTCAGATTTTTACTGACTAAAAACACCACCCTTCGATAGAATGTTAGATACTGCAACTAAGATAAAACTTATCAAGCAATTTTTCTATCACGAAATAATAACTTTTGGCAGGTTACTTCCCAATGAAAGGTCCTGCATGTTCCGCAATTTAGACGCGGTTAATTTTATTTTGCCAAGTCGAGCGGTTTCGTTCTTTGTAGTCGGCGCAATAAATTGCTCTCATCCAAAATTTGTCGGACTGTATTGTTGATATGTCCGATTAGTCGGTTTCTATGCTTTCTCGCGAAGCTTCTGGTTTCAGCTTCGACTGTTGGAATTCCGAGATCCCTGTGGATATCGTCGTTTCTACTGTACCATGGTGCTTGTACAATTTCTCTAAGCACTTTATTTTGGAAAGTTTGTAAAATATTGGCATTCGTTTTCTTGGTACAACCCCAAAGTTGTATACCGTACGTCCACACCGGCTTTAGCACTTGCTTGTATAGAAGCAGTTTGTTCTCAGTACTGAGCTGGGAATGTTTTCCAAGTAACCAGTACATTTCTCTATATTTAATATCAAGTTCTTTACGTTTCATTTTCACGTGCGAATTCCATTTCAGCTTTGCGTCGAGTGTCATTCCCAGGTATTTGGCCTCGTTTGCAAAGGGTACTCGGGCCAAGTTTAGAAAAATTGGCAAGTCATTCGTTTTCTTATACGTGAAATTCACGTGGACAGATTTAGTTTCGTTGAGGGCAATTCGCCAGTCCCTCGTCCATGCGTTTATCTTATTCAGTGCTATTTGCAGTTTTGAAGTCGTTTCTTCGATTGTATTACCAACTGCTAGGATAGCGGTGTCGTCGGCGAACGTAGCAAGGGTAGTGCCATCTTCTCTTGGTATATCGCGAGTATATAACAGATAGAGAAGCGGCCCAAGGACGCTCCCTTGCGGTACGCCGGCCGAAATTTCTTTAAGCTCCGAGTATTTGTTTCCATTTCTAACACGGAAGAGTCTATTACCGAGATATGATTCTCAAATATCATACCTGCGTACGGGGAGAATTTGTCATAATTTAAATTTTAAACCGTCGTGCCACACCTTGTCAAAGGCTTGTGAGACGTCAAGGAATACGCTTGAGCATATCTTTTTTTCTTCAAATGCCTTCTTGATGTACTTGGTCAATCGTCGAATGCTTGGTTCTGAACCCAAACTGGTGGTCAGGGATAAGATTATTGTCTTCTATAACCGGTTGTAGGCGCCTTAGCAATATTCTCTCGAACACTTTGGATATGACCGGAAGAAGGGAAATTGGTCTGTACGATTTTACTTCATTTGGCGGTTTTCCTGGTTTTAAGACCATTATGACCTCCGCTACTTTCCATTGGCTCGGCACGTGTTTTAGTCTGAGCGCAGCATTCATAATATAAAGAAGCTTGATTAATGCTTTTCTTGGTAGGGCTTTGAGAACTTCTCCGGTGATCAAATCATAACCAGGAGCTTTCTTAGGTTTTAGAGATTCGATTTCACGTTTTAGTTCCCTTAGCGTTGCACTTGTGAGTCTTAGATCATCAGATATAATTTCTGTCCTATTAATATTCTCGTTAACCGCTTGACCATCATATGGCTTAAAGGTTTCTTCTAGATGGGCGGCAAAAACGTCCGCTTTTTCCTTATCTTCCCTCGCCCATTCATTTTGATTTATTCTTATTGGCGGCGCTGGGATTTTGGGTCTCTTGGTGCCTTTTATAGTTTTCCAAAGTGAATAATTGGAATCTTTTTTCGCTGTTAAACTCTCAAGGTAAGAACCTATCGCACGATTTTTAAAATCCTTAATAGTTGTCTTCAACAAATTGCACAAATAATTCAAATGTGCTTTATGTTGCGGAGCGCGACTCTGTTGCCATTTTTTACGCGCCTTCCTTTTTTCGTTAACCAATTCTTTTATTTCAGAAGGATATCGTAAACCGTTTTTGGCCGGCGTTTTCCTTGGATTTGGCGTATTATTCCAGGAGGCTAGCTGTACGATCTCAACGAAGTGATCAACTTCAACCTCAAGTTCATAGGGTGTCGTGAGAGGGACGCTCAGTTCAATATTGTCTTCAATTTCGTTCCTAAAACCTTCTCAGTTAGTTGTTCTACCAGTTAATCTCGCTGGCTCCAGGTTATTGACTAGTTTTACGCTCAATGTTAAAATAACCGGTGAATGATCAGATGATAGATCAAAGCTCTCCTCAACTTTAATGTGGTTGGTAGATATTCCTTTCACGATGAAAAAATCTATCAGATCAGGTGTTTTTGAAGTATCAGTTGGCCAGTAGGTCGGTTTGCCCGTCGAGTGGAAATCGCAACTGTACTCCATACCTGCTCCAAAGAGCATTCTACCTTTTCGCGAGATGTATCTAGAACCCCAGAACGTGTGTTTCGCATTAAAATCGCCACCAATAATGAAGTTTGGTTTGAGCGATTTAAGCAAGTTAGTAAAATCACTTTTATCCAGCGCGGAACGTGGTGGACAGTAGATAGATGAAATTCTAAGAATGCGCTGACTATATTTTACTCTAATCGTGCAGACTTGCATAGTTTCAAGCTCTATCTTCAGGTCTTCGTATTGTTCAATGTAGTCTTTAATGAACAATGATGATCCACCTCTCGCGTTTCCCGAAGGGTGACAAGCGTGGAAATCATTATAGCCTTTTATTTTTAGATTCGATCCCGTTTTCATGTGAGTTTCACTGACCAAGCAAATGTCAAGATCTTTCTCGCGTATAAATAATTCCAATTCGTCAAGTTTTTGCAAAAGTCCATTTGCATTCCAAGCGCATATTTTTAACATTGGTTTTTCTGTCATATTTTATTTGAGGTACGCGTTTTCCGTGAATTATTTTCGAGATTAGCCAAGCGATCGAGAATAATTTTATTTATTTTACTTTGTTCCTCAAGTTTCTCGAGTATAACTGAGAAAACATGGGAAACAGGGTCAGGGGAAGTTTTCACGTTTTTCGCTCCTTCAGATGCCGCTGCCTGAGCGTAGGTCTGTACTCTAGCTACCCGGGGGTCACTATTCGACGGCTTTCCTGATGGTAATTTTTCAGTAGCGTTTCTTTTAACAACAGAGGTCAAGGGCTTTTCTGTTGTCTCTCTTTCTCTGACATTTTTACGCTCATGGACCGGAGGTTTTATGTTGGCTACTACCTTCTGGACGGTTTTACGCTTTGTATTGGTTCGCGGTTTCTTTTCTGTATTTTGAGGCTTAAATAGAGCATCTCTTCGTTTTTGCAACTCCTTAGCTACTTCACAACCTCTATAATTTGCAGGGTGATTTCCCTTACAATTAGCGCAGGTAGCGGAGGATTGTTTATTTGCTCCACAGTCTTGGGAAAAGTGATTTCCGGCGCATTTCACACATCGCGGCTCTTTTTTGCAATACATTTGCGTGTGATTAAATTCTTGGCAACGTTTGCACTGCGGAATTATTTTCAAATTTCTGCGCATGGGCTCGATTTTTACCACAATATTTAATATGGTTTTTATTTGGTAGATATCTTCGATTTTATCGGACCTATCGAAGGTGAGCATAAAGAGCGGAAGTCCACGTCTTACCAGGATATCCTTATTTTCTTCCGTCTGTTGCTTCTCTTTCTTGATGATATTAACGGCATCAAGAATTTTAAAACCTTTACCTTGGAGGTCGTTTATAACCTCTTCTTTGGTGCACGAGGGATGGAGACCCCTTGCTACAACACGATGTGGCCTTTCTGATTTTACTTCGAAAGTATACCACTGGATCTTTTCGGTATTTAGCTTAAGGGACATTGCCCGGTAGTCTTCGTGGTTATCGACGTTAATTTTCCACGCATTATTCCTCAAAGATGTAACCTTAAATTTCGATGTTAACGTTCCTTTAAGGAGGCTGTGCAACTTATTATACTCCGTAACGCCAACGACGTTTATTGGAGGCGGTGCGCGAAATTGCGCTCGGAGCTGTTTTTCTTGAGGTAGTTTACACTTTTGGTCTCTTAGGGGCTCGACTTCTGGCGAAGAACCGGCTTTCCTTTTCTTGCTAGGTCTTTTCTTATGGGCCCGATTCGTTTCTCGTTCTAGCTCTTCTTCGTCGGTGTGGTATTCCCGACTAGCTAAGAGTGGTGGAGTACATTCGCGTTCTTTCTGCAAATGAGTGTTTCTCAGAACCTTATTTTCTTCTTTTAATTGATCTATCTCTTTCTTAAGATCTTGATAGAGTAGATCCATTTCCTTAAGTTTGATTCGGAGTGCTTTATTCTCTTCCTCAATACTTTTATCTTTCACTGAGTCCTGTTTTTCGCGCGCTGGCGCTCCCGGCGGACTTCTTTTCCCGGTGTTGTTCGATCTTGTTGGAGGAGATCGAGATACCCTTGAACTTTTAGTAAAAGGGTCGATGGATTGCAATAAGCGGCTCTCCCCAGAATCCGTAGAGCCGACCTCCGAAGAGGGTGGATTTTCCAGTAAAGCTGGACTGCCACCTGGGGTAGTTAATCGTTTTGTTTTGTTCATTGCATTTTTGTGTATACGCCACATGCTCGGTATACGGAGGTTGGATTTTAGTCGCCTTTTACGACAGGCATGCCTACCTCGGGTATATTCTAACCCCTACCCGAAGGGGAGGAACTTGGCAATTCTGTTAAAGTTCCACTTAAACTAAGATCAGTCCAGGGGATGGAGAGGTCTGCTCAGGATCTGAGCAGCGTTCTTATCCGCTGAAGCTCCTTCTCATCTTTCTTCGAAAGACGAGCAAACTAAGTACAGCAATGTAAGGTGTCTGTTTTGGCAGTACAATGGACCAGTAGTTGTGTCTGAGTGCTCCATCAGATAGTAGCAACCTCCAACAAAAAAAAAAAACAAGCGAAAGTTACAGTACTCGTGCAAAATTTCGAGCTCGATATTTTAATGATTCACAGCCCAATCGGCTGGACGGATTTGTTTCACATTGCGGCTTTGGATTTTTTGGGCTTACAGTTCGGGGCCACATTTTTTTCGAAAACGGCTCCAGCGATATCACCGAAAACGCTGCTTTAAAAACTGTTCGTATCTCAGAAACGCCATTTTCGATTTGGATAAAAAATTGCACTATTTGTTACTATTTTGTCTGCATAATTTCCAAAAGGCTCTCGAAAGACTTTGACCAAAGCACATATTTAGGAAAATTTAAGAATTCTTAATAAGATCCCGTACTTTATTTTTCTTGAATAAAATAATCACGAACCATAGTTGCAAATTCCAATGATAAAACCTAAAACCAGCTTCACCAATCTATCCCAGTCAAAATCAAAGACTAACAGATAAGAAACTCTTGTTATCCCTTGCAGTCAAAAATGTTATAAGGTGTATGGGGAGATACTACTTCCAAGACTTACAAGAACTTTCTGATGTCTCACTGTCTGATCTTTACAGGTTTTTGAGGGCATCAGGATGGTTGGACAGCGTCTGTTAACCACACTGAGGAAAGGAAAGAAGACAACCGATACACCACCAGCGGTTAACCCCCCAAAAAAGGGCATCACAATGGATCCACGAGGACCTAAGTGTGGTATTGCAGGGTACGCCCTGCTCTACCTACAGATCTACCTAACCTAACCTAAGCCAAATGTGATGAATCTTACATTTTGTGTACAGTTTATTTTATATAGTACCGCTTCTGAGTTTTTTACCAAAATACCTAAGAAAAAATGGAAAAACTGTTGATATGAACGAGTAAGTTTGGTGCGACCTATAGTCGTGCACGTTATTTAGTAAGCACTCATTCTTTTTAACTATTGGATAAGAAACAGAAATCAAAAACCAAGCACTTGGGGTTAAAGAAGATAAAGTAGAGAAAAGCATTTGATCAAAAATGCGATGAGAGAAAAATAACGTCCTTAGGAAAATTTTGGGCTGTGTCAACTCCTTTTCGACAGGCTATATATATCTGTCGGCTTTCAAAATTAGCAAACTTTTGAATAATTTCAGAAGATTCCAAGTTAGAGTTGATTGTTAGAAAGGCCGATTGTTATAGTAGCAACTTGTTTATATTTAGGTATGGGGTTTCTGAAAAATACGACCGCTAGGTGATTCTTGCCTCCCCAGCGGAGCCCGAATTCTTCAACCCCTGAATGGGAATTTACTTCGGTCGCTTTGCGGAAATGCAAAACCCAGAAAGATTAACTGTGCTAGGCTCTGGCCCATTAAACCACTGCGACACGAAAAGTGTATTGTGGATTGTGGTTGTGCTGTTACTGTCACTGCAGAGGGATTGCGTAATAACGTAACATAAAACCATGTTCCTGGTTGCAGTTGTGGTTCAATTGAATCCGATCTATACTTTTTTAGGGCATTGCACTTAGATGCATGGTAAATAAAAATAAATAATTCACGCAACAGGTCCGTAAGTAACCAATGCCATGTTCGTAAAGCCAAACAAAGTATATGGGATTTAATGGCTATGTAATTGCTCCGTTCTTGTTTTTGTCGCTCTTCGCTAAGTGGTAGATTTTGTTGGTGGCTGGATCAGCCACATTGATATTTGAAGGATTTTTTTTGGACAACGTCTGGGAAAATGTAATTTTTCTTCAATCAGACAAGCCGTTCGCCCACAATTAACATTTTAATGTTCGTAGTGAAACTCTTTTGTTTTTCAAGAAAAATGCAACACATTATTAAAAAATTAACAAAAAATTAAATTAAATCGTGAATTTATTCACTCTTTTCTAAATGGTTCGAAAAGGGGAAGCTAGAATTACCAAAAACAAAAGTTTTGAAAAATTAAAAAAATCACATTCCTTCCGAATTCTACCAAGCCACATGGATCAAGAGAAGCATGTTTTCAAATGCTAGCAGCCTAAAGAATATGCTTATATATCGATCTTCTTTAAAGGTGTCAAAAAGTAGAAAGTTCATATTTCCAAAAAAGGCCGTTTAAGAAGGAAATTTGGAAAAATAGGATATGGCGACTTTTTGACTGATGAAGTGTTGATTTTTCTTGATGCAGCTAGTTTTAAACGCGTCCAAAAATCCGTGGACAAATATTTAAAAAAAAACCTGCGAAACACCCTTGAAGCCATCATTGAACGCGTTGAAATAATTGCCACAAAACAGGCCACAAAAAGTTTCTGGAAAGACCACGTAACTAAAAAAAAAAGAATAAAGAAACTCGTCTTAAAACGAGTAAAAAACCCAAGTAAAGTGCGTCAAAATACGAGTCCAGAACAAGTTCAAGAACGTGTAAACTCGCCGGAAAACGCGGAGGTGTCTAAAATTTTTCGAAAACTGAGCCAAGTACTCGCCAAAAAAAACTGTTAAAAAAAACTTCGGTATACATGTCACAGACCTAAAAATCGAGTCGAAAAAAATGTTTAAAAAACGCATCGAAATACGCGCCCGGAAACGCATAAAAAGATCTGTCAAAAAATTACAATTACATACATAGCTACATCATTTCGTTATTAAAAGTAGCAATGGTAGCTGTCACATTTGAAGCTGTTATTTTTTGACATTTGACAAGTAGAAACTACGCCATTACTAAAAATGGAACGATACACGCTTCAACAACGCATTGAAATTATAAAAATTCACTACAAAAATGGTGAAAATTTTGCAGTCACAATTCGCAAAGCTAAAGCATTTTTGGATCGTCGTGAAGCACCTTGTCGGACTGCAATACAGAAATTGGTGGAAAAATTCGAACTGTTGGGACAAGTTAGTGATGTAAAGTTAGTGTTGAAGAAAACCCAGGTTTGTCCATTCCTCGTGGTTTGCGCTATCGAGAGATGATTAATTTTTTATTTTTTTTTTTTCGAGGGTAGGTGAAAATCTTCCAAAGACACTATGAGAATAGCAAGCGCGTGCTCATAGTAGTGTCAGATCTTTACTGACTAAAAACACCACCCTTCGATAGAATGTTCGATACTGCAACTAAGATAAAACTTATCAAGCAATTTTTCTATCACGAAATAATAACTTTTGGCAGGTTACTTCCCAATGAAAGATCCTGCATGCTCCGCAATTTAGACGCGGTTAGTCTTATCTTGCCGAGTCGAACGGTTTCGTTCTCTGTAGTCGGCTCAAAAAGTTGCTCTCATCCAAAATTTGTCGGACTATATTGTTGATGTGTCCGATTAGTCGGTTTCTATGCTTTCTCGCGAAGCTTCTAGTTTCAGCTTCTATTGTTGGAATTCCGAGATGCCTGTGGATATCGTCGTTTCTAATATACCATGGTGCTTGTACAATTTCTCTAAGCACTTTATTTTGAAAGGTTTGTAAAATATTGGCATTCGTTTCCTTGGTACAACCCCAAAGTTGTATACCGTAGGTCCACACCGGCTTTAGTACTTGCTTGTATAGAAGCAGTTTGTTCTCGGTACTGAGCTGGGAATGTTTTCCAAGTAGCCAGTACATTTCTCTATATTTGATTCGAGTACCTTACGTTTCATTTTTACGTGCGACTTCCATTTCAGCTTTGCGTCGAGTGTCATTCTCAGGTATTTGTCATTCGTTTTCCTATATGTGAAATTCACGTGGATAGATTTAGTTTCGTTGAGGGCAATCCGCCAGTCCCTCGTCCATGCGTTAGCCTTATTCAGTGCGATTTGCAGTTTCGAAGTCGTTTCTTCGATTGCAGTACCCACTGATAGGATAGCGGTGTCGTCGGCGAACGTAGCAAGGGTAGTGCCATCTTCTCTTGGTATATCGCGAGTATATAACAGATAGAGAAGCGGCCCAAGGACGCTCCCTTGTGGTACGCCTGCCGAAATTTCTTTAAGCTCCGAGTATTTGTTTCCATTTCTAACACGGAAGAGTCTATTCCCGAGATATGATTATAAAATATCATACATGGGTACGGGGAGAATTTGTCTTAATTTAAGTTTTAAACCGTCGTGCCACACCTTGTCAAAGGCTTGTGAGACGTCAAGGAATACGCTTTTTTTTTCTTCAAATGCCTTCTCGATTACGTCAGTAATTCTAGATGATTAATGATTTATGGCCGGAGTTGGAGGAGATGGTATTGATCTGAACAACGTTTACTTTCAACAAGACGGCGCTACGGGAAAAGTTTCCGGACCGTGTTATTACCCAAGCGGCGAAAGAAATCACTATCTACATTGACAGCCAATCGGCCATAAAAGCCATGAAGTCAGTCGTGGTGAAGTCAAGGATAGTAAGACAATGCAAGAAATATCTGGACGAAATATCACAAGCCAACATGGTGACCTTATGCTGGGTACCAGGGCATATTGATTTTCCAGGTAATGAGCATGCGGATGAGCGGCGCAGGGTCATAAGTCCACAAGCCAAAAGTCCATAATGGACATTTGACCCACCAGTGTGGGTTATAAGCTCACAAATCAGTTGTGAACTTATAACCTACTCAAATGGGCCAAAAATCCACACGAAATTCTTGTGGACTTTTGACTCATCTGTTGTGGTGTTTTGGCTCACTATCGTAGAATTTCTTTAGTACCTGTGAAACAGTGTTTCTTTTCAGTCAGCCGTGTATGCCGGCAAACTTAATATAAACTCAATATTAACTGATAACGAGTGTAACAAAGCAAGTGTTTTAAGCATACTTAAGTCAAATTTTAAGAAAACTTTTTAACAAAAACTTCGAGTTTCTTTCGGGTTTGGAGAGAAATAGTGTGTGCTGTACACATGATTCTCAAAAGCTACATACTATGTAGTATATCTTAAAAACTTGCTTCCTTATATAAATATTTAAACTTAGTTGTTGAAAATCATAAAATTATTTTAAAAAATTCGAACGAATTGTTCAAAATAACTTTAGAATTTTTTTTACAAACTAAAATTAATACAAAAACATATTTCAATTTAGTTTCTAAGAAAAATTCTAAAGTTATTTTGAACAATTCGCGCGAATTTTTCAAAATAACTTTAGAATTTTTCTTAGAAACTAAAATTAATACAATTTTCAAAATAACTTTAGAATTTTTCTTAGAAACTAAAATTAATACAAAAACATATTTCAATTTAGTTTCTAAGAAAAATTCTAAAGTTATTTTGAAAAATTCGCGCGAATTGTTCAAAATAACTTAAGAATTTTTAAATTTTTAAGAATTTAGAAACTAAAATTAATACAAAAACATATTTCAATTTAGTTTCTAAGAAAAATTCTAAAGTTATTTTGAAAAATTCGCGCGAATTGTTCAAAATAACTTTAGAATTTTTCTTAGAAACTAAAATTAATACAATTTTCAAAATAACTTTAGAATTTTTCTTAGAAACTAAAATTAATATAAAAACATATTTCAATTTAGTTTCTAAGAAAAATTCTAAAGTTATTTTGAAAAATTCGCGCGAATTGTTCAAAATAACTTTAGAATTTTTCTTAAAAACTAAAATAAATGCAATTTAGTTTCCAAGAAAGAAGTTTTTCTTAGAAACTATATTTAAATATTGATATAAGGAAGCAAGTACTTAAGTTATAGTTTTTAAGAAGCATGTGTACAGCACAACCCACAACAATATTTTTTGTACTCAAACCCGAATGAAACTCGAAATTTATGTTAAATAATTTTATTAAAATTTGACTTAAGTATGCTTCAAACACTTGCTTTGTTACACACGTTATCAGTAAATATTGAGTTGAAAAAAACGGATATTCGTGCCAGATTAATCAATTAATATGTACTTATGTATACTTAACCACACAATTAAATTGACAAACATTTTCGTATTTTTCACTTCGTTTTAATACATATTATAAGTCAAACGAAGAAAAGTGGACTTATGGCCCACTTCATTTTTAGAATTGTGAGATTATGACCCGAAATATTATGGACTTTTGACCGACTTGAGTGGGTTATAAGTTCACAATTTATTTGTGGACTTAAAACCCACTCAGGTGAGTCAAAACTCCATTATGGACTTTTGGCCTGTGGACTTATGACCCTGCGCCGGATGAGCTTGCTAGAGGTGGACCGAAACTACATGCATCGTTGGCCTAAAGTAAGAACTCCGCTGACATTGAGTGTTGAAGTAAAACAAATCTTCGTTGGACCAATATCAATACCTGCAGACATACACAAGAGGTGAGCAAAAAGAGATCTAAATATATGACAGGACTGAGTAGCAAAAATATTAGTATACTCACGGGGGTCATTACTGGACACTGTACACTGTCTGATAGGCGTACACGCGGAACGACTGGGTATACTGCATAATGATTTTGCAGAAGCTGCATCAGGGACGTTGGAGAAATAGAATATGTCCGTCACCTGCTGTGCGAATACCCGGCCCTAAAAAAAAACAATAGAAAAAGGATTTTTAAAATCTACTTCTTTTATGAGCTAGAGGATCTGGATCTTAAACCACTGCTGAGATTCATACTCATTCACTCTGGGTGGTTCTTGTAGATGAACAGACTCTATATCATAAGCTACTCTCAGAACGAACTATAGGACCTAAGACCCCACTAGATTCTTACTAAATCTATGGGGCTCTAATTTCATAAGCGGCTTAATTATTTCCTCCAACAGGTATTCAATGTATGTTTCCCGTAGTTGGAGACAATGGACCCAACTGATGGTCTGCGTGAAGCTATGGCAATCGCCACAAGAGCACCAACTTACCTACCTACCTAATGTGTTCACATAATAAATGTCATTCAATAATAAAGGAGACAGAGAACACTGTTTAATCCGTGAGTACGTTTAATTACAACTTCTGTGTTCGTGAGAAGCACTTAATATGTAAAAAGCGGATAAGGTATCCGTATCCTGGAAAGAAGCAAAGCAAATCCTAAGACGTATCCACTCTTTGACTACCGCCAAGATATACGAGTACAGTGTCCTGCTGATTGTTAAATGAGAAAAATGTCTGCAATGAATCAGGTTACATTGCTGCAGCTATTTCACTAGTGTATACAAAGGAACCGTAAGGCAGGTAGACCAAAAAAGGAAATTAGAACAAGACAAAAGTCCATTCCGCAAGTTCTCCCTTCTCATACCATTGCTGTTGGTTGGCGAAGGATGTGATGAAATTCAATCTTGTCTTAGTGGTTTCTGTGCTTCCTTTATGGATCGCTCTGTAATCTGTAGCTTCTCGCCTGTGCAATTATTTTACTTTTCGCCTGAACGAGTTTTCTTCTCAGCTTATGCAACTGAATTTGTTGAAATGTAAACGAAATACATTTTGAATTTACCTACAGGGTAGATTGGTAGACAATTTAAGGAGTTTCGGTTTAGATGATTTTGCATAAGAGTTTTTCGATGGAGAGGGGTTTCGCCGGTTCGCCAGTGGTTGTCCACCAGATGTATTAATTTATGTTAAAGCTAAGGGGTATTCAACTTGAGAATGCATCAACCGTTTTAACAAGTTGTCAACGTTTTTAAAGCAACCTAAAATGATCCGATTTCTTGGGTTTTGTTGATCCGAAACTGACATTCTGTGCTCAATTTTCCTTTTTTGTTTTTCAAAAACAAGTTCTGGAATTTCATGTGGTCATTTCCATGGACCAAGAATATTTATGTGCTATGTATGTCCTTTTCCTAAATGAATGAACGAAAAATTGTATTTCGTAAAGCGTGGCGATGGGAAAACATTCGATGCTCGACGTAAGTTTTTAAACGAGAACAAGTCAAAAGGAATTGTTAAAACAAGTAATTATACCGACGGCATCAACAGCAAATTTGAGAGAGTTAAAAACTTCATCTACCTAAAGTAAAAACCAACACCATGAATCACACCCTAATATAGGTCCAGCCCAGAAAACCACTGCTACCTCAGTTCGGCAAAACAGATAAGTTCAAAACTTCCGACTCGAAAGACAAAAATTAACGCTTTAAGAAACCCTTAATCCGGCAGTTCTGCTTTATGTCGCAAAGCTATACATAGAAAGAGCTACCTGATTCTGGGCTTCTTTGAATCAGGTATTTTTCTATAAATTGTTTGTCCTTTTGTCCATTTTTGGTGACAAAAGTCGTCCAACAGTAAAAATATCACTATTGATATTAATTAATGTGGGTTTAAAAAATCCCGGGTTTCGACACCAAAAAATGTTCAAAGCGTTTTTTGAACTCTAATTTTCAACAAAAACAAGTGTACCGTTCGGCAAGAGTTTACAATTCAAAAAAGCCCCTTTTCTATGTTTATTTGTTTTTTTTATATAGCAAAGATACAACCTTGGATTCCACAAGAAAAAATACTGTACATAGAATATTCATAGAAATAAACTAATGTGTGGAAATTTTATAATCTAGAAAATTAATAATATTAAATTGATGTTTAAATAACTTTTTAATAAAAATTTTATGTTATACTTACCAAAATTCGTAGGCTCTTTGTAGTATTTAATTCAGTAAATAAAACACGTTTGGTTTCAATCTTTAGAATATATGTTTGCCTACATTTTATTCATTACAAACGTTTTGTTACATAAATTGTACATGTTTTTAAGACATCTTTCAGAAAATAAATATAAATATGCTGATGGATTAGAAAACAATTTTAGATAAATCGATATATTCTTTATTATAATTAATACGTAAACATCAAAAGTTTCCTTGCACTTTTTAAGTGCAGTTTAAGAAACTTATATCATTCGAAAGGTACTGTGCCATAGATGTGCAGAAACAAAAAATCGTAGGTATATGTCGCCATTAAGACTGGTAAAATGAAGCTAAAAACTTCCCATACAAAATGCTTAGCACTTAATCGAAAGCATTTTGTTGCCATTTAATTTGTCGCCATCATGTTTCCGTTAGTAACGAATTTAATCATCTTAGATTAGATCCTGTTGGAAAGTCTCATCAACCCATAAAGGTATGCAATTTAATTACCCCTAAAAGAAAGCAATCATAAAATCTTATTTCAGTTGCATTGCAGAGTTGTTACTATGGAAACGAACATTCATGTTTTGCCCTTTTCCATTCTTTTTTCATAGCGGAAAGGTATATGAATTAAGATTTAGCATGTAAATAAATAAAAATAAATTTTGTAAAAAACAAGTTGGCTTTCGTTACTTAATCTACAGACAAAATTGGTCGAGTTTCGACCATGGGCGGTACTAGTACAAATAAAAAAGGGAGAATACAGTTATTTCGAATTAATTTCAAATCTAACATAACAAATTGAGCAATTTAAACGGAACGGAAAATTAACTTCAAGTGTGCCACTTAAATAAAAAAAATGCAAGTTAATTAAAATGGAACATGCATTTTAACTAATGGAAAGAAAAGGATTGCAGTTAAATTGCAAATATTTAGACTGAGGGGTGACAAAAGTCGTGTAAATTTATATGTAAATAAATGGGCTTTTAGTTTAGCTAAAACAGAAATTTAAAAAGCGAAAACAAAATTGAAATTGTTATATACTTAAGCTTTTAGTTTAGCTAAAATAAAAAAAGATTCGTCTATGTGTAGATAGCTGTCCTTTAATATAGATGCTTTCATTTCTCTATGAAGATATTCCCCGTTCTGGTTGATATTTCGATATCACAGCTGGAGTTTTATAGATATTAGATATTTCATCTGAAGCCGGTGATACTGAACGAATGGCAATAGACGAATCAGATACCAATGACAAAGACTTTAATTTAATTTAAAATATAAAATATTCATTCAATTACATTTGTCCAGTAAAAATCCTTTTTTAGAATAATTAAAACCTGAAAAATGAAGAAATGTCTTGGATTTATCCTGTTTTTTCTTGAAAAATGTATGGCATGATTAGGCATAATGAAAGGAAGTGAAAAACGTTCTCGCATTAATCAAATGGGGTTGAAATCGCTTCTATATGGTCTGGAGTTCAGCTCTATCATTTCCGTACGAATTTTAAATATCAAGCTCATTTCCAGAACTGATAGTTTATTGCTAAAACAATTGTTTGTTCCCGAGGTAATACTAAGCTTCCTTAAAACTGATCTGAACTGATCTTAGGTTATTCCTAAATCTTTTTTGTTGTATTCCTTGGGGGTAATTCCTTTATCTGTCTACCTGGGGAGAGGATGTAAGGAAGTTATTGGTCAGGGTTGTTTTCTAGATCAAATAAAGTGCACGTATGGATCGCGCGAAACTTTCTCGTTCATATCATCAGTTTGGTTGGTTTATTTTTATTTTATTGTTGTTTCTAGGTTATAAAACAAGATTTTTCAAATTTGTGATGCTGGTAGGTGGTGACTCGATGTAGGGTTTGTAAGGGACCGATATCTTAAAAAAAATGTATTATGTTAGAATTCAGAGGTTTGTTTTTGAATTTATCGATGGACGCGTTTGGGGGTTGCAAATAAAGTGCGGGTTTCTGATAGTGTAAATTCCAATTAGTTGGAATTATTTTAAGGTTCATGATTAATATGATTGAAAAAAGAAGAAGTGGGTTGGGTACTATTTGCTAAAAAGGAGTTTATAGTTGGGAGTTGGGAGTTTATAGACGGCATTATTTGCATTTCTCTAAGGAAAACTAGGTACGGGGTTTTATTAAGAATACTTATGTTATCGTAAATAAGGATTTTAGTCAAAATCTTTAAAGCTGATTTTGGAAAATAATGCGTACAAAATAAATATTGCAATTCTTCGTTTGAAAATTAATTTGGCTCAAATATTTAGCCTAAAACTGAGTATAGGGTATTGTTCAAGTTATTAGCATTACTTGCTTTTTAAAGTTTTATCCAAATCGAAAATGGCGTTTTCGAGATTTGAACAGTTTTTAAAATCAGCGTTTCCGGCGATTCGAATCGAAAATGAAGGACGCAGTAATGTTTAAAATGTAAATTTTAATCCAAGAATGCATTTTGCAGTTTTCATGTAGGTAAAACAAAAGAAAACCAAAATTCTCAAAATATGAATTTTTTTAAAAATCCATTAGAGACAATTTAGCAAAAACTGAGTTTGCTATCGTGTTGGGAATGACAATACTACCTTAAAAATGAGTTCTTGTTACAGTCGTATTGACCATTTTCGAGATAAGGCCAATTTTATACCGTTATTCGACTTTTTAACAAAAACTGGGTACGCAGCCATGTTAACCTAACCTAGTTAAGCCCAAATATCTAACTTTTTTAAAACCGTTATATGGGAAGTACCGTTAATAATAGGGTTAACTTGCAAAAAAAGAAAAGTGGCCCCGAACTGTAAGCCCACAAACTCCAAATCCGAAGTTAAGTTTGCGCTGTGGAGCTTAGGAAAGGACGGACAGAATTGCGAGACCCACTTTTTCGAGTTCCTCTATCATCGTAATGCCAGATTTGATTAAAATCTCGAGTTTGATTTTCTGTACTGAATATAATACCTTTCTCTTACTACGTATACGAGAGAGTTAAAAATATAATGGGAATCCAATTCAATGTTTTCTATTTTTATAATTTTTGATTGCACTTTGTTTCCATTTGGTTACAATTTTATCGGCAACTGTGCCACCCATAGAGCCCAAAACTATCCTACCCTTCAAGTTGGAACCAACCATCCGCATTCAAAAGTCGTTTTAAAATAAGCGGTTTTGGAGATCGACAACAGCGCCGCCTGTTGAACATTAATTTAATTGAACTGAAAAACGAAATGTTCACCTACAGCGCCAGTTGTTGAGAATTTTCCTACTTTTCTTCTTTCCCAAGCCTTTGCGTTGCAATCACGATCAAACCCGCAGAAGAAAGTGACCAATACTTCGCACGGGGATTGATCTGGTTTGAGTGCTCCAGGATTTGGAATCCCCTTTTTAAAAATTAAAAAGTGCATTCTGTATCAAATTCATGCTGAAAGCTAGCTAGTTTTTTTTTTAGATTTATAGCAAACTGTGAAAATTTTCATTTAAATGATGTGTTATTTTATTTTTTTTAGTTATAATAGGTACATGTGCAATCTATACCTGTTTGATTTATTAAAAAATGTATTTAACAATAGGTGCCTATACAATATTCTGTAAATATGCCCTTGGGATAATGTACTTGATTTTTTTTTTAAATAATTTAAAAACGTATGCGATACTGTTTCGATGTAGTGTTTTTTTAAAGCCAGGGACACCTTTTTGAACCCTTTTATAAAATTTTCGAAGGTAACACTGGTCCGAATTGCCGCGAATCATCGAAATCGGTCCAGGAGTTCTTGAGTTATAAGCGTAGTAAATAACATCACTTTCTTTTTAGATTAAAACGATTTGTGCATACAGCAAACTGTATGAGTTTCCTGAAGGTTTCAATGATCCCAATTGAATAAAAAAACACATATAATATTGCTAATAATGCTTCAGCGAAAAGATCTTATCGATTCTCATCTTAATGGTGCGAAATAAAAAGGAGGACCGTATACCGACAAACATTTCAAACAGATGGTTTCGGAGAATCAAAAGCACTTTGTCTATGCAAAAAGGGCATAATTAAACAAAATCTAAAGCCATTCAACCTCTGTCCCCGGCCATGTCATTATTCATTGCACTTTTGTAGGTACCTACCACCTAGGTATATCGCAACATCAACATAAGGAAATCGCCTCGACAAGTCAGGCTCACACAATTATTTTCATTTAAATAAAATTAAAAAGCCCCACAGAAAAATTACATTCAAGAAAGTGCAAAGTAATTATCACCATAAAATGTCTGATCGAATTTCTCAACGAAACGAAATGAATGTTGCAATGCGTTATGATCTTCTTCGAGGAAATAACAGCCACTGTGCGCACCGAAGTAGCATCGTCGACTTGGTGTACACTGTACACACGCATTGCGCGCAAACTGATTTCACGGAACTAATTTCCGGTTACGAAGGTTACGCAATTCCCGACCAAAAACATCCACATTTCCCACTACACTCATTCAAGCAACAGTTCAATTTACAAACAATAGACTTTTCGCAAGATGCAGACGATCGTCAACGTCATCTGCGTGGAACGTCTTCTTAATGATTTTCATAGCGCCGGCCGTCGCGTCGTCATTGACTTGTTCGTCACTGTGCTGTACTATCATCACCGGCTACTAATACTATGCCACTCTTCAACACAACAAACGGCCTTACACACAACAGTATAGACGTGTATTTACATACTTACACCATTGGCAGATGCCAGCAGCAAACAGCGACGACGCAACGCCAGCGATTCCGGATCCAAGTCGCGAGATGTTAGCTAGATGAAGTCAATCAAACGATCCGAGGTTTAATAAAAGTTTTCATTTCGTTCGGTTAACACGTTTCTGTGTCGCTAGAGCCTGTGTGTCGTTGCCTACTCCCGCGATCGGTACACCGTGCCTGAAATAATACTTACTGACTACCAACACCCACTGTCGTTGTTCGTCAATGAATGTTTTTTTGTTTCTTGAGTTGAGCGCGAAATATATCTTATTTTTCGGAAGATACGAATAATATAATTAACATTATTATCGGAGGTTTTTTTTTATTATTTTTATTTTAACCGAAGGCACGACGAATTGTAATCGGAAACGTGATTCCTTGCAGCTAAGTGTTAATTCAAGTCGAACGTCGACTTTTCATCTATACCTTCTTTTGAAAAAAAAAAACAAAATTGCTAAAAACAGTTGCATAATGACGGCAGATGGATTTCATTTGTGGATTTTAGCTGCGATTCTCTGCTGTGGTTTGATAATCTCTGGATATGGGGTGTCTGGAATACCCATTGATATTGGTACCTATCGATATTTTCACAACCAATTCAGTTTTATGAGGATTTGTACAATTTTGTTGGGTGTGGGTAACTCTAAGCCATGGTGGAGGTGTGTGAAATGTGTGAAATTATTTAACTTTCATAACAGTTAGCAACAGTTTGTGAACATTTGAAAATGATAACAATTTTTTTGTAATTTCTTACTTATTATTTACATGGTTAACATCAACGGATTTGAATACGTAAATAATCGGGACTAGCGAGGTATCCGTCGAAACGGAAAATTCTCCCCACTCCGTCGGAGGCTCAAATTACATTCGAGGTTTCCGGTTTCGGAAAAGAACACTTTATTTCAAATTGTTAATAAATTCCGCGACTACTGTCGGACGATATCATAAAAGTGTCACTGAAGAACAAATCGATCAAAACGCTGCAGTGCGGTACATTGTTTATAACAATGCTGCGAAAAGCTGTTCGGAAGAATACATGGAAGCGAAAATCCTTCGAATCGTATAAAATCGGAGGGTTTTCCGTTTCGTCGGCTACCTCGCTAGGGCCGAATGAGTGTTATTTCGTATTTAAAAAAAAAAATAAAAAAAATAACTAAAAACGAAAAATGTGAGGAATGTGGGTGGTTTTAAATATTAAAATGACGAAAATCTTAGCACTTAGCATAATAAAAGTAACTAAGTATTTTTAAAAATTAATTAGGAATTTCTGGGGCTTGAAACTGAAATATCCAATGTGGAACGACACTCTTTTACATATGTCAAAAGCAAATATCATTCTTTTCATATTAACTTCTTCCGTCTTACAAATTTCCAACCCTAATCTAGATCTTGACTACTGTTATTACTTGACAAAGAATAACGTTAAGATTACGAGTTCATAATAGCAGCTGTACTGTACGTAGCAATAGTGAACTCAATAATTACATATTTATATAATTGAAACAAAATTTGTTTGTGTCATACTGGCCATTAAGTGCGGCATTTGCAACCCAGGCGCCAAGTCTGTCTATTAAAAAAATATGAAAATAAAGTGCATGACTGAGTCGCACGAAACTCTCTTATTCACATCAACAGTTGATTAAGTTTTATTTTATTAGGTATTTAGGTAAAAAAAAACTCAGAGCCTAGACAGACCGTACAAAAAACTTAAAAATATACTTAAATAAAGTGCAATTTTGGCTTAAATTCATTGATTTTTTTGTTTTTTTTACGTCAAATTTTAAAGTTTTCGCGTACTTTTAAGATGTCCTTTTATGTGAAATAAAAATGTACTGGAAACTTTTCGTCTCTTTAAAAAATGTCGGTTGGTCAGCTTTAATTACAATTATGAAATTGGAGAAGTTTTGTTATAAAAATTGTTTTCGAAAAATGATTTCCTATTTTAATATAACAATGGGCTTTTCGGTTGTTTTATAGTCATAACGCCGACTATATAATTCATTTGTGAGGCGAGAAACACAGATTATAAAGCGAACGATTTAAAAGAGCGGCCAAGTTTCCGTCTTGTGTAATCAAAAACGTATTAATATAGGGTGTTCCGAAATTCATTCAAAATTAAAATTAAATTAATTAAAAAGAAAACACAGTCTTTTATTTAATTGTATTTGTTTTTTTTTAATTTAAACATAAAGTAGGTACGATAGTTTTATTTATGGAATAACACTTTCGGCAAGTGGCCCCCACAATTACCAAAGCCAACTCTGTGAAAATCAGCTATATCGATTAGGATGAAGATTAGGTCATTACGTTAGGAGCTTTGCAAGCATGGAAACACGCTGTAAGGAGCTTTTTGAAATTTGCAATTCGAGTCAAACTTTAAATATTTTTGATACATATATTGTTCAACAATGAAAACATGCTGTTCTCGCGTAGTCTTCCAAAGCTGTCAATCCTTTTTTTGACTCCCATTATGTTGTTCTTTTAGCAACAGTCTTTAGTTCATAGCGTCCAGATTGCACCGTCCTCCTTAGGCGTTCTTCGACGCTGGCAAAACCGTCGCGGAAGCTTTTGTCTAAGGTTTTTAGGTGGAAGACAGCATTCGTTAAGCGCGTCCCTTAAAATGCCGAACCTTTTTCTCCGATTAATAACGCAGTGGCGCATTGGCTTGGAGTTAGTGTGTTGGACTACTAAGCGAGGGGTTCCCGGTTTCTTTAAAGAACTTTTGTGCATTCTTTCTTAGAATATGGAAACACTTATAAGATATGATATGAGATGTGTATCTTGGATCAAGAAAACTCGTTACTGACCAACTGTGACAGCAGATCCACTGGTGATTTGATGGTTTATCTTATCGAAAAGTTCAATCAAAATGTATGTGTTAAATGATCTCATACGCAAAGTCACTAAGAATGCAGCGAAATGACTAGGTTTTCTTAAATGGTATTTGAATGGTACTTCACGCCTTCTTATCTGGCCATAACAGGCATGTATTTGCCCCAAACTTGAGTATAACTCTCACATTAGGTCTGGTGCCCCGTAAACCACATTATACCAATTATGGATAGGATCCCAAATTCTGCGTCAAAACTAGTAGAACCCACGAATATTGGGAATTCT
Source organism: Cheilosia pagana (assembly GCA_936431705.1). NCBI lineage: Eukaryota > Metazoa > Arthropoda > Insecta > Diptera > Syrphidae > Cheilosia > Cheilosia pagana. The sequence goes on along the minus strand of OW386170.1, from coordinate 21,640,842 downwards.
ATAAATTCGAAAGAAATGTATCTCATATTATTCTATCGTTTGTTAGCAAACAGTTCTCAAGCTAAAGTACCAACTGCATCCCTTCAAAGTTTACACGAAAGCTTGTTTTTGGTGGTACAACGAAATATAGCGACATATTCATATGAATTTCGAAGGCTTTTCAAAACTCTACTTTTGAAAAGAAAAGCTTATTCGCATATTTTAGAAAGAGAATAGGACCAAAAACAGAGTCTTGAGGAACACCAATGTTGATGGGAACCTTCGCACCTAAAAAACTTCGAAACCCAACTCTCTGACTAAGATTTTCTAGATAGAATGCAAACAATTCATAAATAAAACTTCTAAAACCTTCGTTGCCAATTTTTTTTTAGGATATAGCTACACCTACAATAGTCGGCATAGGTATTTTGACAGAAATGCAAGACGCGTTAGTCCCACCGGATACGGGTTTAAGCTTGTGAGGTTTCACTCACTGATTGGTATGTCCTATGATGGCGTATGTGAATGAGATCATTTGACTCCCATCGCTGGACGGGTCAAACTTTGCTGAAAACCTCAAAGGCACTTGGCTCCGAAAACAAAAACAAGCGAACACAATTCGCCCGAAAGTATATAAGTTAACCTATAAGCTTCTGCAACCGAGTTATTTTTAACGGACGAGAGTCCACTTGAGTTTCATGGATCACCATAAAAAAGATTTGGTTGAATGACGAAAACAAACCGTCAAAAAACGCATCAGTCTTTGAGGTCAGTAAGCATGGTGGTGGGTCTGCAATGCTCTATGTTTATAGCTCGCCCAGAAAACGTGGAGATTTAGTTTCAATTTATGGAACAATGAACCAGATCAAACGTCAAACAATCACACATTCAAATCTGGCAATAGGCTAATCGGGCAGTCATTTATTCTCCAACAGGATAACGCTCCTAGTCACAAAAGGTGAATAGAAATAAGATTTTTGGGGGAAAATAAACTAAGAACATACAACTGGGAACTCGAACTCCTAGATTTAATATAACTGAAAATGAGTGAGTTTTTTTTTCAAATTAAAGGACAAAAAACAGTTTCTGTGACTTATAGCTGAGGAGAGACCATTTTTGAAATAGGAAATCTCTGCAGAAATGCTGCAAAAACTCATCGAATCGGTTTCAAGACGATTACATAAAGTAATTTATTAAATAGTTTTATTTTATTTCTTCTTAGTTTAATTTTTTTTTTCTATGTAAAACTTATTTGTCGAAATAATTATGCCAAAGTTAAAGTTAAATTTTATTTATTTTAATGAATCTAAATAAAGGGTGTTTTTTAGAGGTATAGAACTTTGAAATGGAATAAAACAAAGATCGTTTTTTTTAATTGACATGAAATTTACTTTATTCGAAAGATAATCTTATAATTTAAATATGATTCCTGGCATATGACCGGGACCGCCACCGCTGGCTCGGACGTAGTCTAATCTGGAGGTCCAATTTTCGATGACTTTTCCCAACATTTGTGGCCGTACATCGGCAATAACGCGGCGAATGGTGTCCTCCAAGTGTTGAAACCACAGCTCCTGCACATCATGGTTGTTTAATTGATGAACGAAAAAGTCAGTAATCATGGCTCTATAGCGGGCACCATAGACTGATTCGGATCTTCCTCTACGTTACGCTCAACAGCAGCAATGACTTCTTCGGTACGCATCAGTGTTCGACGTCTCTGTAGGTAGTGCGAAACCGTTCCATAGTTAATCGAATTAATTGCTCTGATGGACGATTATGTTGACCGTAAAATGGACGGAGTGCGCGATAAGTACTTCGAACAGAACCATTATTTTCAAAATAAATTTGCTCAAGCGTCTATTCATGTTGAAATGCCAAACCAAACTAAAAATAAATCACTTGACAGCTGACAAATAGTTAAAATAGTGTTGCCAACTTAAAGTTGTATACCTCCAAAAAAACACCTTTAGAAAAAATACTTTGAAGCCAAAACTGCGAATTACTGAATAAACTCGTTTATCCTAAGTAGGACAACATTTTTGACTTGATGCATAGATTTATCAATTGCGGTCGAGTCCGCCATTAGACAGATATACTCTCCGATGTTTATCAGACGTTTGCAATAGGTGGCGCTGCTAGAAAATACCTCAAGTGGTGTAATTAAACCAGAGACACCATTTCATCTTTCCCTACATCTATGATGAGACTATAGAATGCCGCTTCATACCCTGTTTCGAGCAGTGTATAGATTGTTTTGTTAATTTAATTAAATTTAGTCACGCACCCCAAATCGAACGAGGCTCAAATTCCAACCAAATATATTTATACGCACGTAACATAGTGAGGTATGTATAATGTACATCTCAGCTCAATGCGTCTTTTCGCTTTTTGAGGACTTTTCACATTTAAGCTTGAGTTATGAAACCTCGAATCTTGCAAAATAAATCCGCCTCATTTTGCATTAATGATGATTATCAACAATCACTGGGGTTCATGCAAGTTCTTCTTGATTGTCCGTGTCTGTCAAATGCAAACATTCGTCACTGCCACCACCAAAGTTTCACTACTGACTACCTATGTACTAATTGATCTTTGATCTGTATATGTGATGGCATTGATAATAATTAACGCTAATAGAGGTTATAAGACACCATCCCATAACCAAGTTAGTAAAACTTTATTTGCAATTTAAGTTCAACTCGTTTGGAGTAAGGTCAATAAATAGATTCCTAACACTTAACTTAACCCGTGTAAACTGAATTTGTCTTTGCCCCTTTGCAAATGAAGCACACGCACTCCGTTGTAGCCGATAAAATGATTCATAATATATTTTAGCCCATTACGTAATTTCTTGTATAAATTATAAGCCATGTTTGGCATGCAAAGTGGAATGGTGACATTTTTTTCATTCACCACCGAAATGGCCATAAAAATGAATTCTTGATTGATATGACAGCTTGGATATAGTGTGGCTTGAAGATCATCCGCTTGACTGGGTATACGAGGTGTGTTCATTAAAGTTTGAATGTATTTGAAAGTGGGCTAACCCCAGTGGGTTTTTTGGCCGAATTATTAACTAATCTAAACAAGAACAAAACCATAGAGATCCGGTTACAATTCTGCACCACAGAATGTTAATTCGAAATTCAATGTCAAAGTTGTTTGTGCTAACTAACTTAATTTAAAGCAGAAAAAAAAACCAAACCCGGTTTAGCTGCCTCACCAAAACCGGTACTGCAACTTGTACAGTCATAAATTCGCCATAGCTATACAGCCCATGGAACACGACAGTTCTCATATTTTGGAATTCATTTAGAACAGTGAATAGGATTAGTGTATTGGATTGATGGCACCTTTAGTACCGCTTTTGTTAAGGAGACAATAAATCTATTAGCTGCTGTTTAATCGAGATTTTAGAGTATAAGGCAATCAAAGCGCTGTGTGTCCAATTAGCACTCCATTCATTAAATTTAGCGCGCAGTAGGCTGTTCTGGATGCACTTTATATAGGTATGACGATTTTACTACGAAATCGAAATACTAAGGCGGATATACATATTTTTAAATAAATTTTGATATCGAAGCAATTTACAATGGCTTTACAGACGGAGGTCATAAGTTGCAGTATTGACAGTAGGAGCTCAGAACCCATCTGCTATTGGCCGTTAGCACCTTTACCACTTCAGATGTAACTGGTCGCGGGAAATTCACCTCGTGGGAGGAATGAGAAAATATTGTGCTGCAGTGTGACCTCGCTTTATCGAAATTTAGTTCAAAAATATATTCAGTTCGTATTCAAAAAAAAATTCAACCTCAAATTCCCAGGTAATTTCCTTTTTTGTCAAATAGTTTTACAAGTTCTTCACAATTTACTCTCAAAGGCCTCTTGTGGATTTGCCTCAATCTAAAGACTTCTTACTTTAAATCTCACATTACCCGATTTTCAAAATAAGTTTGAAAGGTACCAATGTGCTGAATGCCAAGGCGATGGTCTTATGCGATGGAAATGCTCCTTTGGTCCACCCTAAGAGGAGGTTTTCGCTTAGACCCAAGTAACCTAAACTCGTCTTACTTTGTTATTAAAGTTTATGCTGCAAACATTCCTGTGTGAATGCATCTAGGCACAATAGGAGTTATACAAAAATCACAAACTACATCTTAATCACCAAATCCGTACCCTGGACCTCATCTTTACTAACGCAACAGCGACGAAAGTATTGTATCCCGTTGTTACATATCACTCATCCCGGAAGATGTTTATCACCCTTCATTAAATCTTTTTTGTTATGTTGACTTATTTTTAACACCTAATTTTACTTCTTTTATTTTTGATTTTAAAAATGCTATTTTCATACAAATTTGTGAAGAGCTAAACAATTTTGACTGGAGCCCGTATATTTCTCTTGAAATCAATGACCCTTGTAATGTTTTTTATCGGGTCATTAATAACGTAATTTTTTCCTATGTCCCCGTAGTTTGTGCTTAAATTAGTGTTGGGCAGTCTTGTCCATGGGACAATGATCTTACCCGTCACATTAAGAGTTTAAAAAACAGAGCCTATAGAAAATGGCGTTGTAGTTTGGCTTATGAGGATTATCTGGTGTTTAGAAGGTTGAAATCAGAGTTCAAATCTTCCATCCGTTATGAATATCAGGTGTACATCGAGGACATGCAGAACAGTCTTAAGTCCAGACCTGATAAATTCTGGAATTTCATAAACTCAAAGAGTAAAAGTGATGGTTACCCGGCCTCACTCTCTTTTAATGGACATTTAACTGATTCTTCTCTTTCCATATGCAACAATTTTGGTTAATTTTTTCAATCAGTCTATTCAAATCATGACTCAAGGATTGACAAGCAATTCCTTAGCTTTCTTGGTGATTTCCCTACTCCTATCTTCAGAAGCATTGAAATTTCCAAAGATGATGTTCTGGTAGGTCTGACCACCTTAGAATCAAGTAGTCCTGGCCCTGATGGTTTACCCTCCATCTTCCTTAAAAAATGTGCCATACCTTTTCATAAAATTATGTGCCACATATTTATTTTTCCTTTAAAACTAGCACCTTCCCATCCCTCAGGAAAACGTCTTTCATAGTTCCCATTTTCAAATCTGTTAAGAGGAATAAAGTTGAGAATTGGACTGATCTCATTAACCCACCACCTCCATACCTATCAAGGTTGAAACTGATTAGCATGGAGTCCCTTGAAGTAAGAAGAACGGTGGCAAGAATTTCTTTTATTTCTTCATAGGGTACTCATTAGTGAGATTGATTCTCGTGAAATTTTACGCCTTCTTGACATTAATGTCCCATCGTATATATCGTATAGCTCTTCGTCAATAAATGGTCTTATGATTTCCTACAATGCGAATATTAATTTGATCGACTTTAACTTGTCAATCTGTTCTTTTAAAAGGCAATACTATGGCATAACTATGTTTGGCTCTATCTTATTTATTCTGTTATTTATCTATGTATATTACTAGCTGTACTCCCACGGCGCTGCCCGTGCCTTTCGTATTAAGTCCCGCCACAATTCGCAGAGTCGTTTTTTAAGGGAGGTGCAACGGCGCCCTTTTTGATTACTGCCCCATTGTGTTGAACACCATTTACAAAAATTCAAGGCTTCATAAATGTCCAGATACCTATAGTAATTTAATTATTTTCTTACCTATATGTCAAGTGCCATATCCCTATTTCTATCCCGATTATTTCTTGCAAATGGCTTTGTTAACGAAAGAACCAAATTACATCTTAAGGTTTTTTCCACTGCGCCACCTCTCGCGAACGTCTGACAAACATCCGAGAGTAAAACTGTCATGAAAGAGCCGTTTGGACTCGGCGTAAAGCTCTAGATCCCTTCCATTCGTCCCAAAAATTGAAAACCCACGCAAAACGAATGGTTGTGAGAAGCTAGGCCTTGGGTCCCACAGACCTGTCGCGCCAAAATATTTATTTATTTATTTTTAATCCAAGGTTTTCTATTTGTATTGTTTTTGATTGCACTTTGTTTCCATTAGGGCCCAAAACTATACTATCTTTCAAGTTGGAATCAACCATGCGCATTCACAAAGTTTCGTTGAAATCGGTTGAGCGGCTCTGAAGATCGACCACAGCGCCACCTGTTGATTCTCTCGCACTTAGCAGTAAAGTGTTTCTATCACAAAAGATCAACAAACTGTGATTTTGAAAATATTTTTTTTCTATATTTGAAGTGTCACTACTCGATTTCTATCCAGTTTTTTTTTTTCAAAGTGCGTTTCCCCATGAAAAATGTAATGTGTGCCTACAACGCCACCTGTTGAGAATTTTCCAACTTTTCTTTTCTTGTGGACCATCGCTGATGTAAGACAAACAAAACAAAGCAAAGATCATTCAAATCGGTTGAGCCGTTCTCGAGTTTTAAGCATCCAAACAAACCAAGATCCATTTTTATATATAAAGGGTGATTTTTTAAGAGGTTTAGAACTTTTAAAAAAAAAAAACACAAAAAATTCGAAAAAATGAATGAAATATTTATTTGAATCGATAGTTTGAACCTTGCAATTTAATGTTTAAAGATAATTTCATGCAAATGTTGACCGCGGCTGCGTCTCAGGTAGTCCATCCGCTGAGTCCAATTTTGGCATACTCTTTCACACATATCGGCCGGTATCTCACGAATGAATGCATGGATGTTGGCTTCCAGTGCGTCAATCGAAGCGGGCTTGTCCCTATACACATTAGCCTTGACATACCCCCACAAAAAATAATCTAATGGTGTCAAATCGCACGATCTAGGCGGCCAATTGACCGGCCCGAAACGTGAAATTAACTATTCACCAAACTCGCCTCGCAATTGCGCCATTGTTTCGCGTGCTGTGTGGCATGTGGCACCGTCTTGTTGAAACCACATATCATGCAAGTCAAGAACTTCCATTTCGGGCAAAAAAAAGTTTGTTATCATCGCTCGGTAGCGTTCACCATTGACAGTAACGCTGCCGAATCGACATTTCGCGGTCTTCTGTCACACTAGCTGATACGGAAGCAATATTTTCTTCACTACGCACAGTACGTAAACGTGTTGGTGGTTTAATGTCCAACAAAGTAAATTTGGTGCGAAATTTGGTCACAATCTTCCGAATAGACTGCTCAGAAGGTCGAGAATGCCGATCATAAAATGGAAGCAGCGCGCGATGAACATTTTGAACCGAATTTTGATAGTAAAATTCAATAATTTGCAAGCGTTGTTCATTTGTAAGACGATCCATGGTTAAATTGAAAACCAAACTGAAGCTGTTTGACAGTGACACAAGGTACTAAACATACGTCAGCTGTCAAAACCAGTGTTGCCAAAACCAAATCAGCTAAAAAATCACCCGTTATATAAGATTATTATAATCTATTCTTTTTTTTCTTTTTTTTTATATAATTATCTGTCACATCTTTTGTCTAAGAAAGAGCTTGTTCTTTGATGGCGAATAAATAAATGAAAAATTAGATATTGTTTACACTGCGCCACCAAATGTCTGACAACTTTTTAACACAACCAGGAGTATTACTCTGCGAAAACGCATCTCATTTCAGCCCTTCGGACTCGACATCAAATGTTTGGACATTCGTCCAAAAAAAATTAAGCAAATGGTTGTGAAAAAACAAGGCCTTGGGTCCGATTCGCCAACTATTCATTTGATCGAATTGTTGGCAATTCAAAAGCTGGCTAGTTGAGGACGTCTATGACTGCGAGTAGCTTTTGATCTTCAACTTCTTCTCTGAGTGTAAATTTTTTCTTAAAGTGTGTGGAGGAGCGCATCACCCCAATTTTATTTCCATCTAAATAAAACAACTGAAAAACTATCTCAGTTGAGAAGTAGGTCTAAGTGGCCGAGAGAACGGTTGAGCATACAATAAATGATAATAGAGCTTGTCAATTCCTCGCACTCCGCAGATTTTGCATGACTTTTCACTAGCCAGTTACTAGCCGACTGCGCAGTATACACATTGCTGATAAGGCAGTGTTTTCCATATCTTTCAAAACCACATTCCAACAAGTCACGTGAATCTTAGTAACATGCCCAGCCCAGGCTTACCGCTTGTAAGTTCTAACTCAACTTGTTTATAATTTCAAATGGATTTTCCGCAAACAGATTGCATGCTGTACTTATAACTGGCATCGGAATATGCTATCCCAATTGATTTTCACACCGAATCGCATCTCCGATGTGCTCAGATTTAACTTTCAACCGTCTGACCCCGCCAAACAGTCGAGTTACCAATTAATCATCATTTTCGCAAGGTCTTTTAAGAATATCTGCTCAGGCAAATTGCTCGTATTAAATATGTATGAGTATGAGTAGCTTTATGACTTACATAAGAAACTGAAACCAGAACCGTAAACCTAATTGTTGTATCAATTAAATGCACATGATTTGAAGGAATGGATAAACCCAACTTCCTAGAAGTAATTCAAACGTAAAAATGCTAATTTCGCTCACTTGATTTACGGCCAGTGTAGCTGAAAGTGGGAGAACCAGCGCCAGCGGTTTAATTGCAATAACAAAATAGTTTTAATATGCATATCGATTTTAATTTTATTTCCTATTTGACGGGGCTTAAGGCATGGGAAATATGACGCACACATCCAAATCAATTATTTGAACTGCAGGGAACAAGCCACAGCCGTTGGAGAGAACACTTTGGTATAAATCGCGCGAAATTGAATGCCAACCAAACAGCGGGGTATATTATACTGCGCATGTCTGATTTGATTTGTTGTGAAGTTTGTTCCCTGGTAAAAAAAGGCAGAGATGTTGGCTCAGTTTAAAGTGCAGATAGTTTCAGGGACGATGTAGCTGATGAATATCATTTTTAACGATTGATTGACCCGGTTTCGAGGAATAATTGCGGGTGATCGCGGTACAGTGTTAATGGACCCACATAACAATATACCTACATTTTTTTATGTTTAAACAAAAAGTGCTTATTAGATAAGTCAAGAAAAAAATAGAAACACAGTTCTTCTGATGAGCTCATTTTTTGACTTTTTCTCCAAATGATATACCTATAAGATCGAGATCTGGGGTCGAATCGCGTCAACCGCGATCGAGCATTACGTTCACGGAATTAAGTTGATTTACAAATTCCGTCACGTAATGCTCGTTCACGGATGACGCGATTTGACCCCTGTTCTTGATGTAAGAAACAATTTCTTAAATTAGGCTAGAAATAGTTTCTTGTGCTGGGTGGCTAAACGTCTTGCAAATGACGGCTCCTGTGGTTTTTGTTTTGATATTTATTATTTATAAAATGAACGGATGCAGAATACACGTCCCCATGGGACGCTTTGTATCTGAACTTTGCGGAATACTCATGACTATTCTTTTACGGAATTACGCGTCAGTGAATACCACATAAATCTATGTTGACCGCTCCCAAATAGAGTTTTCGTCTTTGTAAGAGAGCCGGACAAATACTCATCATCATCTTTGTCAAGACAGCTTCTGCAAAAATCATTAGCAAATACGCCGAGACGTGTTGTATGCCTGCCTATGAGACAGTGTTCTGTAATGACACCTATTGTCGCGCTGATATGCTTCCTATCGAAATCAAATATCTAGAACGTTTTAGATCCATCTTTGGCCAGATCTGTTTTGTCGCTAGACATGACGAGCCAATTACCCACCTAAGATTTGCTCTTTCGATAGCATCCAGCTTTACAAGTAATTACTTACGAACCTGGGGCTCAGTTGCGCAACCCAAGTTGATTAAGGTGGTGTTATACTTGTGCACGCTACCTAAGGTGAGGTCTTCCGTGACTGTGTCGTCCAACTGGGGTGGAGTCGAAGACTCTGCGAGCCGAAGAGTTGTTGTCCATTCATTTTACATGCCCTAATTATTATAGCCGCCCAACGCGAAGCTTTTTAACTAGGTCGATGTCGATGTACGGCTCGTAAAGTTCGTCGTTGCATCTGCTTCTCTAAAACCAACCAACCAATCAACGCAAACGATCAAGAATATCCTCATCCTCTTGTAATAAAGTCCATGCCTCAGCGCCGTTTCGCGGAACTGGGATAATTAGGGTATTCTATAGGGTTACCTTGGCGTTTCAATTACCTTTTTAACCCAATGAAACTGCGGTTGGCAAGAGTTATCCTTCGTTTAATTTCTGACTAGATATTGTTGTCAGATCGTAGTAGGCAAAGTCCCTGACCACCTCATAGTTGCAGCTGTCTATTGTGACGTTTTGTCCAATCGAAATCGAAATAAAATGCTAACAATTTTTGGGATGTGGTGATTTGGTGTTTTTGCCCTCGGCACTGAAGACCACAAGCACAACTAATGCAATACAGCTCTCGTAGCCTTCGTCTAGACCGCCAGCCGACTTTAAAATAAAATCCCCTCTCGAAAACTGAACAAAAAAATTGCTCATGCTATTTTCAAAAAAAGACTGTCAAAGTTCTGACATGCGAATTCTCCTTTTTACAAAAATAAAATTAAATTTTTAATGAATTTGAGTGCGCTATTTTTTCGGTGTGTCGCGTAAGATTTGATTTAAGTTTATAAGAAGCTCATGGCTGCGAAAAATATTGCTATGCAGCCAGAAGCTTTGGAGAAACAAGTGGAGAGAATAAAAAACCTGCTTTAAAATAACAGCAAAAAGTTTTGAAATATATACCATATACCTTTATTATTAAATACTGCTCTTAGGATGGCCGAAGCTATAACCTTAACAGCAAACTTCACTGAAACTTACCATTTTACACAAACTTTTAGAAAATAGAGTCTAAAAATTAAATAAAATTATATGCATAATGGAAATATTCAACATGAATGATTATATCTACCATACTCTTACATATTCTGCATATACATAAATATCATACAAATTCATACACATGCAAATACAACTACCAACACATACATATTTTCTGCATTGCCGCTGCAATAAGTAAGCTATGGCCGCCTATGGCTATACTACTACCACAGATACTAAAGTGATACTGGGATACTACTTTTACCTTAAAATGTCAAGCTTCTAAGCATTTTCTTAGATTTACGAATATATGTAATAGCGAGTTGAGTAAAACTCAAAAATCTGCGGCCCTGTTTTAGTTCTTTGGGGACGGATTTTTCATAGATCACTCACTTTTTATCGACAGTCTTGGGCCAGTGCGCCTAAGGCTTCTTAAGAATTTGTGCCTGTTTAAATTAGAGGAGCGCCATCTATGCCCAGCTCCACCCTATTCCCATCGTTCTTAAAAATATTTCAGAAATGGATCCCTTTATGAATTTACAAAGGCCACCGCAGTGGTACGGTACTACTGGTCAGTGGTCACTGCGCTAAAGCATCGTAATTTCGTCATACAGCCATCATTCACACGTATTCACAGACAGGAAAGCTGAGAGCGCACTGAGAGTAGATGCACTAAAGCTGACCATTTATATTTTATTGTCTTTGGTCTTCGCCCATAACGCACCTCAGTGGAAAATAATTAATTTTCTTGCTTTGGTATAGAAAGACAGTTAGTGACCGTCCCCCAAAAACTTTATTGGAAAACTCTCTTCGAAGGTCCCCAACAGGGAAGCATGGGGCCATCATTATGTGTGGGAGCCGGGTTTCTCGTTTCAAGCCGTGAATCAATACCTATCAGTAAGAGCCCCAATCGTTGCAAAGAAGAGTTCCATGTCATTTAGGAATGCTGCAACTACACCTACAATACTGGTATCAACGACATTTATATCCATGCATATACTCACGAACAGTCATAGGTTAGGCAGCTACTGGCCATTCAGACACTGACTCAGCCTCTCAAGCTCTAAAACAACAATGCCAACAGCAACAGCACCTTAAATCTAAGTAGGCGCGATATAAGAAACCTAGGACAGGCCACCATAGTTAACCACATCACCTGAAAAAAAAATAAATCTCGCCGACCTTTCTTCAAGACACATTTGGCTTAGGTTAATAAAGACTGCTGCGGAATTAAGAAGAAGATTTTCATCAGAGAACAGCTAAGTCCTGAAGGAATGAAAAAATCCACTACTAGTCTCTAGGTAGCTTAAAACTTTTCCGACATTATGGTAAAATAGATCTTCTCTTTTATGTCGACCGGTCCTGTTGTCGCTTTTGGCGAGTTAGAAGTTTAAAAAAAAATTAAGTTGCATGGGAAAATTAAAACTTTTCTTATTTAATTTAATGAAGCGTTAGTGATGAATCATTTTTCCAAAGCTAAGTAGAGGCTTGAAAATCATATTTTTAAAAGTGCAGTGCACTAAAGATATAAAATAATTAAATAATTAAGTAAATAGTTAAAGCAAATGGTATTTTGATGCAGTAAACAAAATATGTGTTTCTTTTCCCCGACTTGAATAAGACCTTTCTGGCTGTAGTGGATTAGTGACTTGTATAATGAGCTGACGAATAAAGTTTTGCGATTTTCCAATAAAACAGTACAACATTTGTGTAGACCGATGTTCCAGAAAAAAAACGTCGCAAATCAAAAAATCTCATTTATCCGGAGAGATAGTAAGAAGATTTTTAACTCGTTCAACGTCCTTTACTCTTCACATTTATGTTCTTAGATAATCAGTATAATTGATTAAATAAGTACTTTAGACCCATTTTATTAAAAAATAGTTCTGAACCCTCGACTTGACATCGAACAATTTTGGGAATATGTTAAACTGACAAACATTAATTTTTTTTTCGGTTTCGCTCATGAAACTATTAAAGAACATTTCCACTTGGGGATAATTTCATGACCAAATTAAATTAAAATTCAAGAACAATATTTCATACCGATTTTGTGAAAATTATGAAACACAACAAAATTATGTCAGTTTGCTTGACCACACTTCTGATTTTTAGTGCTTGTAGACTTGTCTGTGTTTTTTTTTAGCGAGTAGAGTTTTTTTTTTTTAATTCTAGCAACTTTGATCATTTTGTGAATTTGTAAAAAGCTATTGAAAATGTTTAAACAAAGCTGAAATGCGAACAAATCAATGAAATATGTCGTCAATTATTTTTGAGAATGCATACAAAAGTTTTGGTTTTTTGCAGTTTGTCCGAATTCGTCTAATTTTTGTTGTAATTGTCCTTATATTCCTGGACCATAAAAAACAAAGTAAAAATAAAACGCAAATCGTGAGTTATGGTCGTGAGTTCATACAAAAAGAAGTAAAAAGGTATTCTCAGTTTTTCTAAAATTCTTCAATTTTCTAAACAACTTTTCCAATTTTTCTTTCCCCAAGAACCAGACTCGAATTATTATGAGCACTTAAAAAAAGAAATGAGTCAATTCGGTCAGGCCGATCTCAAGTAATGCGCTTACAAACGAACAACATTTGGTTTTTATAAAGGGAGTTTTTTTTAGATGTATAAAACTTTAAAATGGAACAAAACAAAGATCGGTTTTTTTCTTTTGTCATTATAATTTAAATATGATTCCTGACATATGACCGGGACCGCCACTGGAGGTCTAACTTTCGATGACTTTTCCCAACATTTGTGGCCGTACATCGGCAATAACGCGGCGAATGTTGTCCTCCAAGTGGTCAAGTGTTTCGGGCTTATCAGCGTAGACTAGCGACTTCACATATCCCCACAGAAAATAGTCAAGCGGCGTTAAATCGCCCGATCTTGGATACCAATTCACGGGTCCGCAACGTAAAACTATGCGTTTACCAAACGTTTCCTTCAATAAGTCAATTGTAGCACGAGCTGTTAGACATGTTGCGCCGTTTTGTTGAAACCAAAGCTCCTGTGCATTATGGTTGTTCAATTGATGAACGAAAAAGTCAGTAATCATGGCTCTATAGCGGGCACCATTGACTGGATAGACTGATTCGGGTCATCATCATCATCAATGACGTCTTCTGTACGCATCAGTGTTCGCCAACTCTGTGGATGCGTATTATCATTTAGAGTAAACGTGGTGCGAAACCGTTCCATAGTTAATCGAATTAATTGCTCTAATGGACGATTATGTTGACCGTAAAATGGACGGAGTGCGCGATACGTATTTCGAACAGAACCATGATTTTAAAAATAAATTTGCACAATTTGGAAGCGTTGTTCAGACGTCAGGCTATTCATATTGAAATGCCAAAACAAACTTAAAATAAATCACTTGACAGCTGACAAAATGGCCGCCAGTTAAAATAGTGTTGCCAACTTAAAGTTCTATATCTCTAAAAAAAACACCCTGTATATGTATGTATAAATGTTGTATAAAGACCGGAAATAATGATTTTTCGACTTTTAATGTTTTTCTTCCGGAGTATACATATTTCGTTTTTAATTAATAAATATAAAAGAAATATCCATCAAATGTAATGAAGCAAATGCTTATTTAGTAAAGTTAAAAAAAATTGGGCGTTCCTTATTCCGCACTTGAATAAGGGACAGCAACCGCAAAAAGGATTAATAAAAGGAAATTGCAAGAACTCAGCTCGAATTCACTTCTACATATTTCTTAACGCTTAGTTAATAATAATTGCAGGCCCCTTTGTTAAGAAATATCTATATATAAACTGATTTCCAGATTAATCACTTAGGGATTCTGAGTAGGTCAAGAAAACATCGCAGCCTGCGGCATTGATGGCTTCTGTTAATGATTTGCCGCCCGAAAACTGTCTACCGCGTGCACTTCCCGTCACAATCATCCTCAAATATTCTTCAGTTTACTGAGATCAGGGGAATGTGGGCTCCATTTTTTTACCTTTCTTTCTTTCTTTCGTTTTTTTTTAAATTCGAATGATATTTTGTTGCAAACTTAATCACGTGTCGTGATCATCACTGCGAAGTGCTGATGGTGTTGCATATAAAGGGTCTTTCATTAAGCGCTTCCTATCTTTAAATTTAAATAAAAGAAAGTGCCATCGATATCATTACGTGTGAAATATGACACCGTTCAAGACTTTCCTGGGTGGCGCGCATCCTAATTGTCCAATTTTCCATAACAGCCAATTTGACAGATGTAGCTTCAACAATATGGACGCTATCAACTATCAAAGTTCGGAATTCCCTATTGGAAGACCCTGAACGCGGTATGAATGGAGGCGTTCTCTTTTTGTTAAACACAGGTCCAAATTCATTATTGCATAAAGAAATCCGGCCAAAAAAACATTTGGTGCCACCTGCAAGTTCGAGCTAGCTAGTCTCCTTAAGAGCCCCAGTAAGAGGCGCTTTACGTTTCAATTCTAACCTTTTTAGATATCCAGCTTCCCGAATAACACTTCTTAACGTAACATTGACTTTTATGATGAAAAACAGTGGGAATTAGATGCCTTCCTAACAATTCGTCTACTTTTAGTTGAGATCGACTTATTTTCAAGAAAGTTGCAAGCCGTCCACTTCTTTCTACGAACATTTTCGGCAGTAAGTCTATAGGTGGGATAACACTCTATATAGGCTCTCTTCTGCGTCAAAACGTTGCAACGAACTATTTGTTTGAAAAACGATTATATACGAAAAATAAAATTAGAACGCTTTAATTATTTGATACAAAATAAAACATTTGTCCCTTTTCAAGAGCAGAAAAAAAATAGATTCACCTGTCTGTAAATAACACCTGCGCCTAAAAGTCACCTGTTAACTAACAACTCAATATGAACAATGGGAAATGTAAAAAAAACATGAAATGATTGCATGGGGTGTATCTAATATTTAAAGCAAGCTCTACCTTTGTTTTAACCGACTAAATACTAACATTACCTTCTTTTGTTTTAACCTCTAGCAGAAGATTTCAGCTTTTGTTTTCTGGTGTTCAGCACTTAGAAAAAAGTCCACTGCCGAAGACAGGTGAACTATTTCCTACCTCCTGTAGTAGTCCCAGACGTCTTCCTTTATACCACGACTAATTCCTTTGACTAACCATTTGCACTTTTCTCTGTGTCCTTACACCCTTGACCTGTGTATACCCACCCACCTCTTTCTAACAATAATACAACAAATTTGAAAAAAAAAAAAAACACAAAATCAAAACGAAAATTTGCATACATAATGTCCTCCTTTTCAGAGCATAACGAGACGCCATTTCCATTAGAACTACAACCACCATTAATTGACAATTTACAAGACGCCGTCGACAGCTATGGCAATCCAATAAAATTCTCCCAACCAATTGAAACACCAGATGGCAGAAAAGTCATTAGCGCTCAGGGCGTTCAGTTCGAAATTCCCAATTATGCCTCCGGCATAACTGAGATCAAGAAGCCAATCGATAGTCTTCTTCCACCATCTACTGGTGAGTCATCCATTGAACAATCACGACAATCGACCACGACGACAATGACCACTGACAACGATAGCACGCATTCCGAATCGGCACATCAATTTAACTATCAGACAACACCCCAGCTTACCAACAACAACAACAATTTACATGAACAACAAGAAATACTAATCGGTGACCTTGCACTAGCCCCCTCCTCTGCCGATCTGCTAACCCATACCCACAGCCCCCAGGCCCAAGTTAACCCCAAAAGTAGTAGTAGCGAAGATCTTTCTTTTGTATATCAATCGAATCAGCCTCTTAATGGTGGCAGCATTAATAATTTTCCTAGCTTTCCTACTGATCAGCCGTCCATAATTAACAACTCCCCTCCACACACTTTAGATCCCATTGCCGTTGCACTGCCAAATGAGGCCGAGAGCAGCAACATAGACAACATTGATTCTTCACCGCTGCAGTATACATTGCCCGATTGGTTGGTCGATTTGAATGATCCCGATGTGGGGCCAGGCGTTCCATACATGCCCAATAATGATGAGAATTCACTGAAGGTCATCTCCTGGGATCTGGTGCCACCACAAAGGCAAGCCCCTGAAATAACAACCCCTCACCCTGATGTTGGCCAACCGAAGAAGTTCCATATTGCATTGTCGCCGGGTCAGACGTTCGCGTTTAATCGGAATGTACCTGTGACTACTACAACCACTACAAGGAGAACAACAACAACAACCACTCCTAGGCCGACGACGACAACAACTACAACAACCCCTAGGCCGACAACAACAGCGACAACAACGACGACAACAACCACCACAACCACGACAACCACCACAGCTCGTCCACCATCGACCACAACAACAGCACTCCCGCTGAGTGTATCTAGCAGCAACTCGGAGGAGTACTACACCCTGCCTGGAGGAAATTCTCAGTTCTTGCCCTCATGGCTGGAGGGATATGAAGATCCTGAATTGAACGTAGCCCTGCCGTTTGAGGTTCCCGAAGATAACAACGAGTATAACCACACCTTGTCGTTGGACCTTCTGCCACCCTTCGGGCCATACGAAGACCTAAAGACACTCAGCGTTCCTGGCCAACCAGAGGCGTCACTGTCCGAAACAGTAGCACCAACATCCGTCGCTTCTTACCCCAGCACCACAATCACAATTCCCACCAACATTCGCACCACAACCATAAGACCACCCCCATCAAGCCCCACACCATTTCAATTTAAATTCTTTTCAAAGCAAACTGTAACCCCACCAACACCCACCACTCAGAAGCCTAGTTTTTTCACTGCTCCAACAGCAACACCAACAACCACCGAGAGCGCAATTTCAAATCGAATCTCCCAGATTACTCTGAAGTCAGCCGCACAGCCCACCGGATTCAAAACAAATCTCTCTAAGGCAGCACAACCGACTGCGGCTGTTCACGTCAAACCGACAGTTCCACCACTTCCGGTGCTCAGTTTTAAAAATAATCCTTTCTTCGCATCGTTCCAAACAACAACTACCACAACCACCACAAAAGCCCCAACCACATCCACTTCGAAGGAGTTCCTCTTCGGCAGCGCGACCACTCCATCGTGGCTAAGCGATGTTAAGGACCCCGCACATGCACCAGGAATCCCATTCACTCTTGCAGCGGGCAGTGATCCGCAACAAGTCCACACTGATCTGCGGCTACCATCGCAGCAAATCGAAGAGCAAACCATTGACGGGGTAACAATCCAAAAATCCATTTCATCTGAACTTCCATCATTTAGTTTCCTTCATAACTCTGTCCCTTCCCAGTCCATTCCCACAACGCAACCCTTTACCGCGACAACGGTGCAGGAACCGTCGAGACTTTTCACACCGCCCGTAGTCGTGGTGCCAGACGATGACGACAACGCCAACTTGGAATCGCAAACAAACTCAATTTTAGTTAACAATTTTCCAGCCGTTACGGAACCGACCACGAAAACAACCTCCAAGGTCACCTTCAACAAGAGCGATCAAGGCAAAGTGATCTCAAACTCGGTGTTCGCACCGCGACCCACACAGCAAACCACAAAACCGATATTCGGCCAGGCACAGCCTGCTGCACCGAGTGGTAACATTCAAAACTTGATCAAAGACCTGACATTTTTGATCTTGATCATTTATCTTGTCTCTAATAACAAATTCTTCTTGCAGGTTTTACAGTTGTACCGACGACAGCTCCGGGCGCCTACAACAAGCCAACAACGGCATCAGGTGTTTTTACCGGCAAATATACTGGCGGTTTCGGTGGAGCCCCCGGCACTTTGGGTGGCCAAAATAAGCCAGGATATGCCATTAAACCCGATGGCTCGATTGTGGATCCTGATCATACTGTACGTCCGCGTGTCAAAGTGACAGTTCCACCATTACCAGTTTTGGTTGGTAAGCCGCACATAGACTTGCCAACTCATCCGAAGGCAGCCGCTACCAATGCACCCAGACGTGCATATACCGGCACATTCGGAGGTCCACCAGGTATCCTTCAGCCCTTTGACAATGTCAATAGGGGCCAATAAGTGATCATCATTTTTATGTGTTTTGTACTTATGCTCTTTGTATATACCCAAAAACTAATTTTATTTTTTGTAACGTATTTTATAATTAAGATTAGTCGCTATAATAATTATGAGATGTTAACGCGTAAACAATTCTTAGCTTTGTTTTTTATTGTAAAGTGGATTTCATGTTTCGGGTAAGTTTCATTTACTTCCAGTCTGATGAAGCCGCAATAAAACTACTGTGTAATATCGTTGTAACTTGTTTTAATTTGGCAGGAACATTTATAGGGTGCTAGCAGAGCTTGCTGCTTTGTTCGCGAAGTGAATTTGAAATTGTTTAATTATCTGATCAAAGCAACTGAACTGAGTAGTTTCAGGTTATTTTTAATAATAGGTATGTTAGATAAAACAAATAAACTCAAAGACCTAACAATTTGCAGTCGGCGTCACTGAGTGACTTGGACTTTCCTGTAAAAAAAAATGATTTATTGGAAAAAATAAACTGCACGACTGTATCGCACGAAACTTTCTCGTTCATGTCATCAGTTTGCTTGGTTTATTTTTATTTTATTATTTTATTGGGTAAAAAACTGAGAAGCTAAACAAACCATGCACTTTTGGTATTATGATTTTCATTTTAGATGGCAGAACATATCAAATAATAAAGTGAGGCTTAAGCTTTCAGTGAAAAGCATTTCCAAAAGTTCTGGTTAACACGTTATAAACGCCAAATTACTGTTTATTTTTAAGTACAATGACAAGCGGGGTAGGAGTTTCTGATATGTTAGGACATGTTCTTTATAATGTAAGAATTTAGAGATTTGTTTTCTTTTCCGAGGGTAGGTGAAAATCTTCCAACGACACTATGAAAATAGCAAGCGCGTGCTCAGTGTCAGATTTTTACTGATTAAAAAACACCACCCTTCGATAGAATGTTAGATACTGCAACTAAGATAAAACTTATCAAGCAATTTTTCTATCACAAAATAATAACTTTTGGCAGGTTACTTTCCAATGAAAGGTCCTGCATGTTCCGCAATTTAGACGCGGTTAATCTCTTATATTGCCAAGTCGAGCGGTTTCGTTCTTTGTAGTCGGCGCAATAAGTGCCTCTCATCCAAAATTTGTCGGACTGAATTTGCAGTTATAAATTGTAGATGCCTATGGACTTGTTTGGGGGTTGCAAATAAAGTGTGCGTTTCTGATTGTCTGAGCGCTAAGTGTTTGCAATTATTATATAAGGTTTATCTTTTTCGTTAATATGGTTGAAAAAAGAAAGAGTGGGTAATATTTGCTAAAAGGGAGTTTTTAGTAGGTGTAAATGCATTTTTACTGGTAGTGCGGTAATGCTTATAAAACGGCTTTATTTACATTTCTCTAAAGGCACCAAGTGACAAAGAACAGAAACAGAACAGAAAGTTTAATCGTTCTGTAGTTAATTCTGGTTCTGTTTACGTTGCTCGATCAGCTACACAGAACTGAAACAGAAACAGATCCATAAAAACATGGCAGCCGCCTATTCCGTCAAATTGTATGTCGTTAGCTTTGACTTCAACGAAAAACATGGAACAGAATGAAATTCTATTAAATTTGGTGATTTCTTACGAAATCCATTATTTTCTCCTCTTTGTCTACTAAAAACAATGGGGACGTTCAAGTATCTAGTTTAGTAAGTCTGACAGCTGACTGACTTAGTGTATCTCTGTTTTGATTGGCCTAGATCGGTCACATGGGCAGCTGTGTCAGTTGACGTTTATGGAGGGGTAGCCGACGAATCTAGTCAAGAAATTCGTGACTGAGTACTAAGTTGACAGTCCGCATATGTGGCTGACGTAGGAAAAGTGACGTTCCCGACCATTCTAGTTTTTGCGTTCAGGTTACATCTCTTCCAGACCAATCTAGTCGACTTAAGATAACTAAGTTTTTGAATGTGCCCATTAGTACGATGCGAAACAAACAGCCAGATGACAGATGGAAAAAAATCCAAACAAAAAAAACCCGCCTCCCACGATAAATTGGAATTTCTGTTGCTGGCAGCAACAAGACTTCTTTGTGTTCTGTCCTCAAACAGCCATTTTCCTGTCGCTAAATTCTGTTGCTGAAAAATAAATTTTCTGTTCCCAATTCAGTTTCTGTTGGAAATGTATGGGATTCTGTTTCTGTTCTTTGTCAATTGGTGCCTTAAGAAAAACTAAGTACGGGGTCTTATTTAGAATACTTTTGGTATCTAAAATAAGCATTTTTGTGAAAATCTTTAGAGCCGTTTTTGGAAAATAATGCGTACAAAATGGTAACAAATATTGCAATGTACTCATTTAATTTTGTACAAATCGAAAGTGGCGTTTTCGAGATATGAACGGTTTTCAAAATCAGCGTTTTGGGTGATTCGAATCGAAAATGAAGGACGCAGTATTGTTGAAACGTCAAAATCGCTGTAGCCGTTTTCAAGTAAACTAGAATTACTAAATTACTAAATTATTAAAAATCGACATTTTTCCAAAATAGTCCGTTGCACGATAATTTAGGGAAAAACTGGGTTTGCTATCGTGTTGGGAATGACCATACTACATTAAAAATGAGTTTTTGTTACAGTCGTATTGACTTTTTTCGAAAAAAGTCCAATTTTCGGTGACAGAAAAAAAGAAAATTACCGAGTAACTAGCAGTTCCTCTCTTGGCTCGAAACAGCTAAGAGAATTTCTGATAAATATGTCAAACGCACAAAGTTGACAAATCCAAAATTTTTCTTTTGAAAATTAAGAAAATTTGGGGGTGGTCGAATATTTGCTTTTACTTTTTTCTGTAGTCACACCTGATATTTTGTCTTATTATTGACGTAGTGGATGTCAATGATGTTGGTGGCTTAAAGTAGCTCGAAATCTATACACGTACTTTGGAGCAGTGATGCTATTCTGGCATTTTTAATGCTAGGTCTAGCATTTTTACAGATTTGAAAGCATTTTTTTTTTAAAGGAAAATGCCAAATGCTTTTTTAGCATTTTCGCGAATTTGTTCTCATTTTTCCATTCTTGCTCTCTTTTCTTGTAACTTTGATCATAAGTGTACTTCGTTGCATTGTAAATGTTTTCTACCACTTTCCAACACATTGAATAAAATGTGAGATGTGTATGTACGGTCCAAGTGTGTGTATCATTGTATGTACATTTGTTTTGCAGAAGTTGTGTTATTTTCGTCATTTTGCAGTGATTAAGTTTTTTTTTTAACCCTAAATAAAACATATATATATTTTTTTTTTTTGGCTTCATGCATTTTAGCATTTTTTCCATACGTGATTTAGCATTTTGATTTTTAGCTCTCTCTGAGAGAATTTAGCTCAATTTTTATAATTATAACTAGCGGACCCGGCTGACGTTGTCCTGCATGCTTTATCAAGCCACGTATGATTAATATAATTAGCCTGTAAATCGGGAAATATGCTTTCAATCAAAGCATCTTTCGTATTTACCATGTTGCAGAAGTTGTCCGGCAATTTGATGCATTGTGTGTCTCCATGCAATGGTATTGCTCCATTTCCAATGTTGAGCAATTGCTCGGAGAATGATAGTGCCAATGGATCGTTTTGTAGTTAAACTCTTACATTTGTGTTAAGACGTAATGTACAGACATTTCGCCATAGATGATTGTTTTATACATGCGTTAATTTCGTCCGCATATGTAGCGCGTGGAATGACCGGCAATGTCTGTTTTAAATAACCGGACAGCAGCAGTAAAGCACCACCGAAAGCCTGGTGTTATTACTTAGATTTTTCATCATTCTATCGAGAGCTTCAAGTGAATGCTTGTGTGCCATAGTGCATTCACCCCAGATAATAATTTTGCATTTTTACAAAAAAAATCTGCTCGATTTGGTTGTACTGGCAGCGTGCGTTTATTTGCTGTTCCTCATCACCCATGAAGTAAATTTGGAGAAATTTTGAATCGGTATTAGGCATCGGCATTAAAGAACCAATTTGATGATACACTTGGCCCCGAATCTTAAAAGTTGATTGAAAATTGCGACCATCCGCGTTCTGAACGATTTTTGTTGCTCCAAATGAAGTCATTTGAAATTGAATTTGCGAATTTTACGCAAAAACAATTTGGATTGTGATGTAGCTCCAGCCAATAGTGCTTTCAATGGTTCTGGCGGCGAATTAAATGGTGGCAATACTACAACTGTTCAAGTGAATTAATAATGTCTGAACAGCTAGATGTCGCCACACTACTTAATCCCTATTTTTTCCTATAATTTTCTTTATGGATAATCCTCCATGAATTCATGTTTTAGACCTAAGCTTATTTCCTGTTTTATGAGCTCGGTCACTTTTTTGTAACCCATCGAAGAGGTAAGACTCACCCAATAAAACTATTGAAAACCCCAAACTTAAAGAGTAACATCTTTTTTTTTAATTCAATTTCTTTCTCGACCCCCGGAAACTCCCCCGCTCAAACATTCGTCCAAACGAGCCGGATCAATAATTGCAGTATCATCAATAGAGAAAGAGCCGCATGATAAAATACTCCCGTATACCCGAAAAAAAAAAGGAGAAAAAAAACTATAAGAAAAAAACCCGCAAAACATCAGTCAGCTGAAAACTCTCTTCACATAGCAGAAAAACTCTCATCACCCAAAGAAGACCCCAAGGCCAAGAAGCGACACTCGAGACCGAGAGACAGCCAATTCCTACAAGAGAAAATCTTCAAGCGATCAGGTGTGTACATTTATGTAGAAAAGTGCATTGGAGAAATTTGGTGTAGCTTAGCATAAACTAGTTTTATATTGTTCGACAGTATTTCGCGAGGTCTCGAACAAGCAGAATATTATTATTTAATCTCTAAAGTGCATAGTGTCTTTCTATTTAAAATTGCGATCGCGAAGTCGTGAAATCAAAAAAAACAGAGAATACGAATTTTATCGCTTAATCTGTGTCCCGAACCCCTGCCATACTCCCGTCTCAAAACCACATGTGCGTGTGAAAAACGCGGTTGATTCGACACTTCAAGGTTAGATTTTCATAATTGCTATTTGTAGTACACCTAGTGAATTTAGTATTTTTGCTAATTTTTGTGGGTAATTTATAACAGCGGATTGGTTTAGCCAACTAAACGGTATTTTGTGCATCTCGAATATAAACGCTTGAGTTTTCTTATTATTGCATCTGTTATATTCATTGTAATTTAATCGCTTAGTTTGCTTTAATATGATCGGACTAGGTGAATATATCTTTGCTGCAGATCAGCTAGTAGAGTTTGTCGCCGATTTTAGGGAAAAACCTGCTACCGCGCATTCGATTGCTTCATTAGAGGCTCTTAGATCCGAACTTCAGTCTTTGTGGATTGAAGTCAAGAAAAGTTACGCATTTTGTGTGCAGTCGGATACTTCTGCTGATGAAAAGCAACTACTTGAAGTAAAAGCTAAATATAAACTTTCATCTGACACATATGTTACATGCTTAAGTGAAATGATTGAGCTTAGTAGAAAGTTCACTGTAATTCAAGAATCCAAAGTTCCTCCCCCGATCTCAACTAAAGATTCACCTGGTCTTCAAATTATTTCCTCTACCCTAAATCAAGATGCACCATGTCTTAAGGTTCCTCCCTGTGATACAGACGTGTTCTATGGAGATTATCTAACGTGGCCCTCCTTCAGAGACTTGTTCACTGCAGTTTACATCAATCACCCAAAACTATGTGCCGTACAAAAGCTTTTCCACCTGCGTTCTAAAACCAAAGGTGAGGCTAGTAATATAGTAGGTAAATTCCCACTTACAGCTGAGAGTTTTGAACTTGCCTGGAGTGCCTTAAAGGATAGATACGAAAACAATCGTATCTTGGTGAATAGTCAACTGAAGACTCTGTTTAATTTGCCATTTATTGTGCATGAGTCAAGCAAGGGTATCAAAGATATTCAACGGCAAATAAACGATTGTATCTCAACCCTTAAAGCTCATTCGATCGATACTTCCAATTGGGATGCCATCCTCGTATACTTGTGTTCAAGCAGTTTACCGGAAAAAACGCTTTCATTGTGGGAACAGTCCATAGAAGATCCTCGAACTATTCCTTCCTGGTCTGATATGAACTCCTTTCTTACCAATAGGTATCAGGTTCTCGAAACTGTATCTGATATTCGATGTACCAGTTCTTCTAAACCAAAGGCTGCTGAAAAAACACCCACTCCCCAGTCAATTCGTCCTAAAGTTCATCAGTCCTACTATGCAAAGGCAAAACAACCGACTTGTAGATTGTGCAATGGCAATCATTCACTCCGTTTTTGCAGTAAATTTTTGAAAATGTCAGTTGGCGATCGAATCGATGCAGTAAATACCCTGAAATACTGCAGAAATTGTCTAGCGACATCCCATGTCGAAAAAGATTGCAGAAGTGTGCATACTTGCATGCAATGTAAGTCTCGGCATCATACACTTCTGCATTGGTTACCCCTTTCAACTCAAGCTGAGGTGACTCAAGGTCAAGATATTGCTCAAGCAGTTACCCCAGTAGCGAAACTACCAACCCCCGATATACAGTCCACTTCATTTGAAACAGCTCGTTTACTTTCGCATTTCAGTAGCAATCATAATCGCGTTATACTTGCCACTGCAGTAGTCAATATCGAACACCAAGGAAACACTTTTAGTTTACGAGCACTTTTAGACCCTGGGTCGGAAGTAACGTTCATTTCTGAAGAAGCACAAAGGCGCCTTAGGTTGCCAGTTCAGCCTATTCAGGCCCATATATCTGGCATGAACGCAGTAGTTACTGCCACCGCCTCGAAGCTTTGTGCGATAATCTTAAAGTCAAGATACATTCCAGAATTTACCTTAGCCGCTAATGCAATTGTGCTAAAGCGACTTACCGGAGATTTACCCACCTGTTCCGTGAGTCCTTTAGAAATATCTGAGCCTCTTGATATTCAGTTGGCAGATCCCGACTTTCACTGCTCTTCTAAGGTGGATATGGTGCTCGGTGCTGATGTTTATCCATCTTTGCTTCGCGATGGACTTAAGCCTAAGGTGTTTGGTTCTCTTGTGGCACAAAACACTATCTTTGGTTGGGTATTGTCAGGACCTCTTCCCACTACCACTTTAAATTGTTTCTCGACTTTCTTGTCTTTCTTTAGTGAAACATCTTTCGACAAGGAAATATCACGGTTTTGGGAGGTTGAGGAAATTGATTCTAAGCCGATTTCGCCTCAAGACGAAATCTGCGAACGTCATTTCACGGAAACCACCTATCGTAATTCGGAAGGTAGATATGTTGTAAAGCTTCCTTTTCGAGATGTGGTCTCTCCATTAGGCACTTCACGAGATGCCGTGCGGAAACAGTTTCTACGCACCGAAAACTCGTTGGCTAAGACCCCGAATTTCCAAATCGAGTATAATAAGGTCATTGAAGAATATTTTACTCTAAACCAAATGAGGAAAGTAGATCCGATAGAGACACATCGAAGCAAAGAAATTGTATCTTACTACTTGCCACATCACGCAGTAGTGAAGCCGGAAAGTATCACAACCAAAATCCGTGTTGTATTCAATGCTTCACATCCTACATCCAACGGTGTAAGTCTTAATGATGCTCTCTATGTGGGCCCAAGCCTGCAATCAGATCTTATGTCTCTGATCCTTAATTGGAGATTCTATCAATATGTATTTAATGCGGACATAGAGAAAATGTACCGACAGATACTAATTCATCCCGAACACACCCCATTTCAAAGAATTTTATTTCGGAAAAGTATCCAAGATCCCATTCAGGATTATGAACTCCAAACTGTAACGTTCGGCGTCAACTGTGCGCCATACTTAGCCATACGAACGCTTTGGCAATTGGCTGATGACGTAAAAATGCAATTTCCATTAGCATCGAACATCTTACGAAACGAATGCTACGTCGATGATATTTTGTCTGGAGCACATGATGTTGAAGCTGCGAAATTGTCCCAGAAAGAACTAGTGTCTGCTCTAAGCTCCGCTGGATTTGTTCTCAAAAAATGGACTTCCAATTGTCCTACTCTTCTTGACCATTTCCCTCTCGGAGACTTATTGAACCAGAATTTTCTTAAGCTAGAAGAAAAATCGTGTGCAAAGATGCTGGGCATTCGGTGGAATGCGAGCTGTGACTGTTTCGAATTCTCTTTAATCCCCTCGAATGTCAATATAGAACTTCTCCCAACCACCAAACGAAATGCACTCTCGGTAATAGCAAAATTGTTCGATCCAGCTGGGTGGCTTGCTCCCGTGATAATCACAGCGAAAATTATAATGCAGCAAATCTGGCGCGATGGGACGTCTTGGGACTTACCTCTTAAGCCCCTAACGTGTCATAATTGGAAAAACTTCGTTGGTAATCTACCTGATATCCGATACATTCAGGTACCTCGATGGATCCAGTTTGATCCATTAGTTTCATTCCAGATTCATGGATTCAGCGATTCTTCCGAGCGCGCCTATGCTGCTGCATTGTATATACGCGTCAGACATTCCTCTGACACTTTTTCGTCGCATCTTCTATGTGCAAAGACCAAAGTCGCCCCCGTGAAGCAAATAACTTTGCCCAGACTGGAACTTTGCGCATCGCTACTGCTCTCTAAGCTTGTTAAAAAGATAGTTCCAAACCTCAAGTATGTAGCTAATGATGTGTTTCTATGGACGGACAGTTCCATTGTCATTGCCTGGTTGAAGAAGCCGTCATACACCTGGAAGACGTTCGTGGCCAACAGAGTTTCTCAAATTTGTATTAATGTTGAGAATAGGATGTGGAATCATGTCGCATCAGCCGATAACCCCGCAGATCTAGCTACACGCGGTTTGACACCATTGGAGCTTCGAGAAAACCAGTTGTGGTGGCATGGTCCGAACTGGTTATCCCAATCTCAAGATCAATGGCCGGCATTGAACACGGAAACCCCTAATGAAGAAGATCTAGAAGTTCGCGCAATTCAATCGTTTGCAACTACTGAAAGCCCTAACATTGAATTGATTATTAAACGATTCTCCTCCTGGGCGAAAATGGTTCGAGTTATGAGCTATGTCTTCAGATTTGTTCGAAACACATATTCCCGGTTTCAAGCCCCTCTTCGTTACACAACAATAACTTTATCGCATAGTGAAATATTATTTACTCGGGCGACCTTAATACGTCTTACCCAAAAGCTTTATTTTCCCGATGAATATCTTGCTTTATCCACTAATCGACCCATTTCGAGAAAAAGTATTCTACTGACTTTGAATCCATCGTTCGATTC
Source organism: Cheilosia pagana (assembly GCA_936431705.1). NCBI lineage: Eukaryota > Metazoa > Arthropoda > Insecta > Diptera > Syrphidae > Cheilosia > Cheilosia pagana. The sequence goes on along the minus strand of OW386170.1, from coordinate 21,612,881 downwards.
AAATCAATTGCTGCGGGTAAACGGACGACTCGCTTGTGCTTCTCTCTCATATAGCGAGAAGTACCCTATAATATTGCCTTATAGTGCTCATATCACCGCACTTTTCACGAACTTCGTTCATCAGGTCTCTATGCATGGCGGAAATGAACTCGTTATTCGCATAATTCGTTCCGAGTTTTGGATTCCTAAAATCAAGTGTCTGGTGAAAAAGTTCATTCGATTGTGCAAAATATGCATAATCTATAAGCGCAAGATTAACACCCAAATAATGGCAGCACTTCCAAAAGAACGAACAATCCTTTCAACTCCTTTCACGAATACTGGAATCGATTATGCTGGGCCCTTTACCATTAAGAGCTTTTCTGGTCGAAGTTGTCGTATTTCTAAGGGCTACGTTTGCTTATTCATCTGCTTTGCAACCAAGGCCATTCATCTTGAGGCTGCAAGCGATTTGACTGCCTCTGCCTTCTTGGCAGCATTTGCACGATTTGTATCTCGACGAGGTTTACCAAATACGGTCTTTTCCGACAACGGAACAAATTTTGTGAGTGCGAGCAAAGAGCTCTCCAATGATTTTAAACGTTTTATTAAGTCGTTTCCAAGCCATGTATCTGACAAATACCAGTGTCAGGGAGTCACTTGGAAGTTCATCCCACCGGGTGCACCACATATGGGAGGTTTGTGGGAAGCAGGTGTGAAAAGCTTCAAAACCCATTTTCGAAAGATCACCGGTGATCACAAATTTACTTTTGAGGAGTTCACGACCCTTCTTGCAAGAGTTGAGGCTTGCTTGAATTCCCGTCCCATTTCGCCTATGTCGGACAATCCCAGCGAAATTCCGCCTTTAACTCCAGGGCATTTCCTTCGCGGAGCGCCTTTACTGGCTTCACCCGAACCAGATATGGCTTTTAGCTCCGTAAACATCAGCGATAGATGGAACCGGCTTAAGATTCTCCACCACAAATTTTGTTTAAGATGGAAAGAAGAATATCTTAAAGAGCTCCACAAAAGGTATAAATGGAAATATCCCCAGCGCGATATAAGCCTTGATGACCTTGTAGTAATACGCGAGGAAAACCTACCCCCAAATGAGTGGAGGCTGGGTAGGGTTATTAAACTTCACCCTGGTTCGGATGGTAGAGTTCGGGTAGCAGATATACGAACTCAAAATGGCATTTTGACGCGCCCCATTGTTAAGTTGTGTATCTTAACGCAATCGTAAATTCAAAGACCCCATGCACTACTTTCTATATTTTAATCGTTCTATTTTTTTCGACTTTATATGCACTGCTCCTCATAAATGTATGCTTTGATTAAGTCTTAAGTTCTATATAAACTAGAAAATTATTATCGTTATCACATAATTATATATTATTATAAAGATTGTTATCTACATCTACTATAATATCCCCTACTAACCATTACCTTCTATAGAGTGAGTGGAGCCCCTCTTAACAAAGGCTCCCCATAGATTTAAGTTAGATATAAGATTTATATTGCAGTACTACTGCAAGGCGGCCGGCAATGTTCAAGTGAATTAATAATGTCTGAACAGCTAGATGTCGCCACACTACTTAATCCCTATTTTTTCCTATAATTTTCTTTATGGATAATCCTCCATGAATTCATGTTTTAGACCTAAGCTTATTTCCTGTTTTATGAGCTCGGTCACTTTTTTGTAACCCATCGAAGAGGTAAGACTCACCCAATAAAACTATTGAAAACCCCAAACTTAAAGAGTAACATCTTTTTTTTTAATTCAATTTCTTTCTCGACCCCCGGAAACTCCCCCGCTCAAACAACAACTTTTCCAGACGCGCAGCAGAAACCGGCCGATTCACCTTTGTATTTGAGTGCATGACAGTGTTGGCATTGTTTGTTCATAGCACCGATTACTATTTGTGAATGTGACGAATATTCGATGTCAAACGCAAGGCGAAGAAGTAATGCACGTGTCAATACGCGATGCACTTGCAAACGCTGTTGTTCACGTGCTGCCGATCTATTTAACCGACGGTTCTGGACTATTTGTAAATTCGGAGTACGTCGACCAATATTTCCTCCTCGTTCACGAAGACGTGGCATTGTTGTATGTATATGTGAATATAATACACTTAATATTCAATGAAATGCGACACCGGAAATATTAAAAGGCTCTGTACAAAAAGGCGTTTTTTTTACAATTTTGTTTTTTAATAATACATCGATTTTTGGGGCACTGTGTTTGTATGTTCCGTATGCACAGTGGAGTGTGATATTGTTACAACTTTTTTTGTCTTATATATTCCAAATAAATATATCAATTTTGTATTTTACTTAATAACTCGCAGTCACGATTCGGTTGCTTTTGAAATACATATAAGATTTTGAATGTAATTTTTGTATGGGCAGTGCCACGCCCCTTTGTCCAATTTTGACCAATCTTCACAGGAATACTCTTGGGCCAATACCTAAGATTATGTGTAAATTTGAACTCGATCGATTCGGTGGTTTTCAAGATATAAGATTTTGAATGTTATTTTTGTATGGGCGATACCACGCCCATTTGTCCAATTTTGACCAATCGGCTTCTAAACCATCCAGGGCGCCACCCAAACGCATACAAAAAAAATTATACAAATCGGTCCAGCCGCTTAGGAGGAGTTCAGTGACACACACACGTACAGTAGAATTATATTATATTAAGAAGAATATTATAATTTTTACAAAAATTGTATATCATGGGATGGTAGTCATTTTTCGAAAATTCTTATGGCAAAAATTTATTTGCGTTTTTTTAAGATAGACTAAGTTCCCAAAGGGTCTTATTTTTAGTCAAAATCGTTAAAGCGGTTTTTGGAAATTTATTCTTTTAAAATAGTAACAAATATTATAAATCTCACTTACTTAAGCTGATACATAAATTTTGGTTTAAATCTTTAGAGCCGTTTTCAAGTAAACTACAGGTAACAACATTTTTAACATAGACGGTAGGCGAAGAGAATTAAGGATCCTTTTGCATTGTATGTCAAATAAAAATTTGAAATTGTTGTCAAGTTTACCTTGGTCCTCCTTTGCATTTATGTCAAATTAAATTTGTTAAACATTTGACATGTTGACCTTGGTCCTTGGTAAAATAAATAACGCGGCAGGCACTTTTTACAAAAAATCATATCTAAAGCAAGACAACGCGAAGTTTTGTTTTCGGCCACAATTCGATGGATATAAAAAAATAAACAGGATCAAAATGGTGACATGGTATTCTGATACCTGTGAACACCCAAACCCTATTCAGTAGTTAGTACTCAGATCGGATAATGTAACAAAGGAATGTCTATAGCCAATAGTTTTTATCCACACTCGTAAACTCTAAAGCTAAATGCCCTCGTATGTGCAACACCATCGTTCCACACTATCAACTAAATCCTTGAATTTACCGCCTGCAATGTCCATCGTATTGAGAAATCAAAGAATCCTGCAACGAAAGGTTCCTGAAAGCACAAGACTATTAAATTATATACATATATCTAAGTAGTAGAATATGACATCCTTGTGCATTTGAAATTGATTTTCCATATTATTGTCCACAAATGGATTTCGAAACGCATAAACTTCAGCAAACAATTGCACAATTACAATATTGTAGACAACATTTTACGTAGGTAGATGAGACTAAACATTTTACCGCCTTGTGAAGTAAGTTTCGTCCTTGTGGAGGACAATGTGCTATATTTATGTGTATAAGTATATAAAGACTTCCTTAGAAGGAATACCAAAGCAAATCCGTAAGATACGAAGTATCTTTGTAAAGTATAACTAACAAGTCGTCGGGAAGGTGCTTTCAAGTTACCATGGAGTATAGGAGCTAGCAATTACGGATGTTTGTGTAGTGAATAGTGATTTGAGGACACCACGAGTGAACAAATAGGTCGCACAAAGCTTTATCGTTGATGTAAAGTCTGGTTGGTTGTTTTTTTATTCTATTAAATATGTATGGGTTAAGGGCTCAGAAGCGATACTAAGTGTGTAATCATCGATTTATAGACGGTGCGATGTCCTGGCCAACGACGTTCTCAAAGAAATATGGAACTATGAAGTCGCTAGCCGAAAATACACACCAAGCAGGTGACATTTTCGGAATACATTTACTGAAGCAGTGGACTCAAATTTATGCATCACACTGCGAATAATCCTCTCTGTAGGACCATTAAGGCGACCGTAAAATTAGCGAAGGGTGCCCGAACCGAACATCCATTTTAATCGAAACAATTGTATCATTTGCACGTGTTGTTGAACGCTATATCCGATTTGACAAAACAGCCTGATGAAATGACAACCAATTTGACAGCTGTTACTATAACAAAATGGCCGCTATCAACACTCAAAGTTCGAAAGTCCCTATTGGAAGACCCTGTATAAGATAACGTTGGTAGGTGCTTTCTTCTGGTGTATGTTCACATGGATAGCGCAGGTCCACCCACCAAAAAATGATAACAAAATTGCAAGTTGAAGAAATCAAGTCAGTTTTAATTCCAGGACTGCTCTACACGTCATATATATTTTTCCTAAGCCAAACCAGCAGCTTTCCTTTTGCTTCCTGGACATCGCTCGTGCGGCAGTCGATGCTCCTTATTTGTGGAATACAAACTTTACGCACAAACTCTTTCACAGATGGCATTGTGGTTATTTGTCGAAGAGTCTGAAACCGTGCCATGTCAAAATACGTGAGCATCTTTAAGAACCTCTCTACAAACCTGAAGGCAGTACAGTTGCTGCCGTTCGTTCTCCACATTATGAGCTCGTCTTATTAACGCATATGGAAAATTTACGAGATCCTTGCAACACCACAAGGACTTACGACTGCCAGCAGTTGCGCTTTGCAATGCCTGCACTATAAACTCATGTGTTTCCAGTTGCTCATCCATTAAGATTGCATAGAGCAAAGCAACTCCATCCGTCTTGTCCAACTTAGCCTGGCCTTCCTTGCAGTTAAGTAGAAAGGCGAAACATTTTATCAGAATCTGTTGGTTGGCATGTCGCAGCGACATTTCATGTGAAATGAGTTCAAAGAATCCCCGATCGATTGCCATTTGGGGACAGTGTTCCACAAAATGGCCAAAATGCTCCAGCAAGTGCCGGTCCATTAGTGGCATGCGATTCGCATGCAGGATCTCAGATAGTGCATTGAACCAATTTGTTTGACGGATGAAATAATCGAGAACTGTCAGCGGATTGGGATATCAATTAGCATTGGTCTGTGAACAGTTAAAAGCCTACCTTGTGGATGTTGTGTCAGAGTGGTGAGAATCTTTGACGCTAGGCTGGGATGATCACCGTTTTCGATCATTGTGTAGAGTTCGTGTATTAAATTGGGCCTGACAGACATTTGAAGTGCCGCTCGCAACTTGTAAGCGAGGATTGCTAGAAAAGAACAATATTTGTAGAAAGATGGAATTCAGAAGCTTTTAAACGTACCATAGCATCGCAGAATAATAGGGACCACTTTTTGGTTTTTGTGCTTCTGCAGACGTCTTCGTAGCAAGACATTTTGTAACCTGCAAAAGATTTTTAGTGTGTTTCAATTCAATGTGCCAATTGCCGTCATAGTTTTATTGCAAGGTCGATCGACTATTGTCAGTGAAAAATAAAATAAACACAGATAATCTGGTTGCGTCCCAGGGCTAATTGTTGTGATATAGTTTGACGTCACTGCAGTGAGTTATGTCATAAAATAACTAAACGCCATTCTTTAGTTTACAGCTGTGGTGTTAAGTGAAATTTCTTCCATTTTTTCATCCTTCACATATGTAACTGTTCTGTTATATTTGTTGCCAATCTCGTACTGGAGCAGATAGTGCGCAGGGCACCTGTCAACACGGAAGGCGCTATCTTCAACAGGTCCGTCCAGCTGTTGGGCTATGCGGACGGTATTGAAATCATCGGTCGCTCCTAACGTGCCGTGATAGAAGCGTTCACGGCGATTGAAGAACAGGCGAAATTCGTTGGCCTTGAAATAAATGAGAGCAAGACCAAGTACATGCTATCAGCAACCAAACAAGCATTTAATGGCGCCGAGTGCTGGACCATAGGCAATAAGGGAGAGCTGGTCTTGTTCGAAAGAAAAATTCTTTGCCGGATTTTTGGTCGTGTGTGCGAGGAGGGCGAATGGAGGAGAAGATACAACAGCAAACTCTATGAGCTGTACCAAGATTTGGATGTATAGTCCTTTGCATGGCAAGCTTTTTTTAGAAAATGTATTGAGTGTGGGCCTCCAGCAAATCAATGGATTATGTAATGAACATCAGCGCTTCCTTGATCTAATTTTTACGGACTGTCCTGATATATGTAGTGTTGTTCCCGCTGGCGAATGGTTGCTTCCGAAAGTACCTCACCATAGTGCAATATGTTGTACAATAATCCTTGACCTTATAATGACTGCAACTAAATCAAATTTAACAACAAAATATATACCGGATTTTAAGAGAATTGACAGAAATAAAATGGAAAACTTTTTTAATACATATACATGGACTTATATATTTAATGGATCTGACCCTGATGAATGTGCAAACAACTTTTATCATATTTTGTATAGTTGTATTCGTTACTCTGTGCCGTTGAAAAAAAAAAAACATTGCTTGTCTCAAGGGACAGCTTTATGGATAAACAAAGATGTCCGCCGTCTTAAGAACTTGAAAAATATATTTTTTTTTTAAATGGAAACGAACTAATTGCTACTGTGATTACTTCTTATTTGCTGACTACAGACAACTCCTTAAGGCTACTTTAAAACATTCTTATGAGGCTTATATCATTAAAACTAAACAAAATCAGGGCTATCGGCAATTCCGGGGGAAAAAAATTCCCCCCCGAACATTTTTTGTTCCATGGAAAATATTCCTCGTATCGTGAATCTCCATCGGAATTTATTTCCCCCGGAATTTTCGAAGACATGTTTGAATGAATTGATAGCTGTCAATTCAGCTCATATTTGGGAATATTTTGCAAATATTTGCTGTAAAACAATTAATTTCGTTAATTTGATCAATTGCAAGGACGCGAATTGGATTTATCCGTATTTTAATAAAGAAAGTGTTCGATTCGGTAAAATAGAAAACAAAATATACGTAAATAACAAAATGCACAGCGCAGTGTTAAGAATTTAGATTATTGGCTGAGGAACAAATTCAACAAGAAAAAATGAAGTGAAGCTGAACAGAAGATAACATTTGCCGCTTATGGTATCGTCAAGCTGTGCGAATGACTGAGGTTCTTTGCAAAAGGTGGTTACCAGACAGGAGTTGGAAAGGATCATGTATTGCACAGTCTTCATTCTCACAAGATCTTTCTTAGCTCTTTCTTTAGAAGATTCCAAAACATATTTGCATCTTCTGCGCTCATATTCGCAGTGAAAACGTTAGCAAAGTCACGATTTTCATCGAATAAATTTACCATTTTAGTACTTTTTGAAAAAAAGACTTTAAACAAAATACTGATTAAAATACATTGTTCTCTGCTGTTTGAAGTATATGGTTCAAATCAACCACATTGAATAAAAAACCCAAAAGACTTTAAACTCCCATAGAAACTGCTTACGTTTTGAATTTCCACCTCCAAATTTACGAAGGAAATATTCCGGGGGGAATTCAATCAAATTCCGGGGGGAATTTTTGTTCGCGATACCAATTTATTCCGGGTGGAATTTTTTCCCTTTTTCGAAATTCATTGCCGATACCTATTTTTAAAAAATGGGAAATGTTTCGGGGGGAATTTTGTTCACGATAGCCCTGAATATTAAAAATAATCCAAAAATGTTTTGGAACTATATTAATTCAAAGCGGAATTCTTCAATTCTTCCAATGAATATGGAATATAATAATTGTGTGTCTAGTAATGACAATGAAATATGTAATATGTTTGCTGACTTTTTTCAGACAACTTATTCAAGGCCTGATTCGTTGACTCCGAGTTATTGCGGTTGTATTATAAAATCAAACTGTGATATTCCGAACATAAGACTGATTGAAAATGAAATTGTGCAATATATAATGACTTTATATGATAACTGTGTTCCTGGTCCTGATGGTGTTCCTAGTGTATTTGTCAAATCATCTGTAAACGGAGTCTTTCCGATTATGTGGAAATCGTCATTTATCATGCCTCTATCTACATAAAAATGGTAACAAACATCAAATGGAAAATTATAGAGGAATCGCAAAACTGTCATGTATACCTAAACTCTTTGAGAAAATAATTTGTAACTACTTGCAATTTCACTGCTCTAAAATTTTTGCTGATGAGCAACATGGTTTTTGTCCCAAAAAATCAACTGTTTCTAATTTAATAGAGTTTGCTTCTCATGTCAACGAAAGCATGATGAATGGGTTACAAACAGATGTTTTTTATGCTGATTTTTGTAAAGCATTCGACAAAGTTAATCATTTTATCTTAAAAAAAAATTGAATTTTATGGATTTCCGCAATGGATTTCTTCATATCTATGTAATCGTGTGCAAAGTGTGAAATTTAATAACTGTTTGTCAAAAAATATTGTCGTCTATTCTGGTGTCCCTCAAGGCAGTCACTTTGGTCCACTCCTGTTCCTGTTATTTATTAACGATCTATGTCCTATTATTACATATTCGAAGATTTTGCTATTTGCGGATGACTGTAAGCTGATATATTCATATTGCAGCCCACAAGGTTATATTTTCCTACAACATGATATTGACCGCATGCAGGAATGGTGTAAGGAGAACTATATGCAGCTTAATCTTAAGAAGTGTAAAAGCATGACCTTCACGAGACGCCAAAATTCAACTGCCCCAACTTATTTCATCAAAAGCCCACCATCAATCTTCATTTGTATTCCATTGTAAGTAAGGAAAGAAGCCGATTGGGACTTATAAAACGTTTCTCAAAGGAATTAAAGGATCCATATGTAACCAAAACTCTATACTGTGCTCTCGTCCGACCTGTTTTGGAATACTGTAGTCCTGTTTCGTGTCCGTCCTACGAATCTGTAATCGCAAGAATTGAAAGTATTCAGAAGCAGTTTCTTCTTTTCGCATTACGTGATTTGCCTTGGAACCCCGAAAGTCGTCTTCCATCCTACATAAGTCGATTAAGGTTGCTCAATCTTCAAACTTTGGAAAAACGCAGAGAGACATCAAATGTTATATTCCTGTTTTGCGTTCTAACTGGTAACGTAAGCTCGACATATGTTCTCAATTCCATAAACATCAATGCTAGACCGAGGACAACAAGGAACCCAGTTTCTTTATACCAAAGGAAATCTCGGTGTATCTATGGGAGTAATGGCCCCATCAATAACCTTACGAGGGATTTTAATAAGTACAATAATGTGATTTCAATCTCTCTAAATTCAATTTAAAAAAAAAAATATTGAAAGAAATGTAAACAGTATGTTTTAATAATAAGCTTTTTATAATCTGTTCATTTATGATACTTCATACTGTGACATTAGTTTTGTAGTTAGATAAATAATTCTAAATCAAAATCTAAAAGTCAATGGCATTGTACATATTTTGCAGTGGATCTTAAAATAGAGACAACTTGCAGTACTGCAATGCATGCTAAATTTACATGAGTGTTCTCTCTCATTTAAGCGTGTGGGTTATATTTCTACTGCATGAAAAATTCTGCCAGACTGCCAAATGTAACTTAAGTGACTCACATTGTATAAGCATGAGGGTAGGGTAGGTGATCCACTTCCTTTCTGGACACTGAATTCGCTAAGATCGTTGAGGAAATAGTTTCATTCTTGCATGGCTTTTGGAAAAATCGCAGCTAGGTGAGCCCAGTTCTTCTGCCTAAGATTCAGTAGCCAACAATGACATTTACGACCTTGAGTACATTGAGCTCTGTAAGTCAACGAAGTTTCTTAGATTGTTCATGATTCAGAATTGTTTAGGTTATCGTAGTTGATTTGCTATTTCCTAGATGTGAACGTCTTTAATTCGCTTTGCCTAAAGTGACTTGTTTGTTCAGAATTTTGCAGTAGACGTCAACCGTTACTAGCCATACCCGTTTTACAGTACAAATGCCTGACACAAAACCCAAATATTTACTATTTGCAGTGCTGATAGCGCTGAGCCACCTTGATAGTGGGTTTAGGTTTTAAAATCCAAGCTGTAGCCGCTTCAACAACCTTACCACTGTTGTAAAACTAGCAAATAACTGAGAGAAGAATGGTCATGGCAGGGCGAGTACCAAAGTGTAAGATAAATGTTCTTAGTGATAATCAAAGTCTCTGGGTAAGATAGCTTCTTTCGGCCCGCCTGTAGAATTGTTTTTTTTTTAAAGTAAGTTAAAATTAGGTTTAAGAAATTTAGAAAAATTAAACTATAGAAAGAATGGAGTGAGAACAAGTTGATTAGCAAAAAAAATGAATGATATGCACATGTCCCCATCGTACGTCGTGTTCGTTCTCTCGCCGCTCGTCTTCGACTACTTTCCTCGAAACATGAGAGTCCGTTTGACAACCAGTATAGGCTAAGGGTTGGCGTGGAGAATTTAAATATAGGGTGACCATGTATCCCACATGTATTGCTACAGTGAAACAACCTCTACGTTCCCTGGTTTTGACCTACGTTAGAGCCTATGCTATGTATGAAAGGTTAGTGTCAGTCTGCAAGTATTGGAAAAGACTGAATTCGTAAATCAGTAAGGTGATTCGACTACACTTCATCCAGTCATTACTTATCGTTAACCATCAATTTCGATATAGAAATGAAAAAGCTAAAAATATCTCGTTAAAATTTGCTGCGTTCATACTTGAATCCCTCTAACCTTTTAAGTCCATCGGCAGTAGCTTTTAAATTTAAGCTTATCTGTCAGTAAGCTTTCAAACACTGTTAGCTAATGTAATAGGTACAAGTTGGCATAAAGTTGGGTTGAACTATCCATTTTCTAACAAGGAATCTCCCGTGTGCCTTATAAAAGTGCAACGACTCATCATCCAACAATATCTTTTTTAAGTTGTGTCGTTTTATGTCCCTTTGTCAATCGGACGACGACATTTTGATGGGACTAGAGTCGCTGCGATTTTGCTACTACGCAAGTCTAAAATCAAAAGAACTTTTGTTAAAAGCTTACTCTATCCTCTCAAAGATTCCAGACCTAAATTAGACTTGTCCCATTTGCGTTGCTTAGAATTTCAACAAAAACTTTGGTTTATGCTAAAATCATTGAAAAAGGACCTTTACGATTTCGTTTTTTTGATTTGGCTACACCATGCAGATTTCAAAATTATTGCGAGGTAGAAGAAATGAGTATTGTAAAAAATTCCTGAATTTAATAAGCTTGTTAAAAGCACCAACGCTCTGTTGAATTTGGTTAAATATTTTCTTACATTTTAAGGGGTAGGGTGCAACCAAATAATATAGAATTACCAAGAAGACGCATCTCATACAAATGTTTCTACTAAAAATGTTTGAATGGCAGGTTCCAATATTGCTACTCGATCTCACAGCTTTTGCTTTTGCTTTGCTTTATCAAGAGCTTTTTAATCTTGCAAGAAATTCATAAAAAGATCCAAAGAGACGAGAAGTTACAAAACAAAACACACAACGACACAGTCATCCACAGGATAGTACGTACGACTTACGTATGATACCAATTCCTCTTTATTCATATTACCAGGTACGTGGTTGATGCACATGTACCAATAGAATATTCTGCTTTCTGCATAAGAAGAAGGGAAGAACATCGGCTTCTCCGGAGAAATAAGAGAGAGCATGAGAAGCGGGCAATCGCGGATATAGGAACGTGCTACTCCAGGAATAATGTTCGCAAGTTTTACCAAAAGGTAAAAAGAACGTGTCAGGGCAACAAAACCCGAACAGAAGCCTGTAGAGACGAAGAAGGAAACCTTGTAGTAGAGTCACAGTCAGTGCTGAGGATATGGAAGAAAAATGTCTGTAGACTGTTAAACGGCGAAGACGACACAAATTCCGCTGTCAGGCAGAATGAATCATTCAACCTGGACGATGACAGCCAAGACTTCCGTCCACCTGACCAAAGTGAAGTGAGGATAGCAATATCCAAGCTGAAGTCCAACAAGGCTGCTGGACCAGATGGCTTACCTGCCGAGCTCTTCAAAGCAGCGGGAGATGACTTGGTAGAGTGCATACACCAACTCGTCTCCAAGATTGGGTTGGAAGAAAGTGTGCCTGATGAATGGAACCTCAGCATTGTTTGCCCGATCTATAAGAAAGGAGACCCTCTAAACTGCGCCAACTATAGAGGCATCAGTCTCCTTAACACTGCGTATAAGATCATATCTGCTATACTGTGTGAACGCCTTAAACCATTCGTCAACGATCTGATAGGTCTCTATCAGTGCGGTTTTAGGCCCGGAAAGTCCACAACCGACCAAATTTTCACACTACGGCAGATCCTGGAGAAAACCCAAGAAGTCCAAATCGATACCCACCATCTGTTCATCGATTTTAAGGCCGGACAGCATTTATAGAGACGAGCTATACAGAGCCATTCCTAGTTTTGGCATCCCTGCCAAACTCATCAGATTGTGCAGAAAGACGATGGAGAACGCTCGCTGCTCCATAAAGGTCGGAAACAATCTCACCGAGACCTTTGATGTCAGAAAAGGATTTAGACAAGGTGATGCGCTGTCATGTGACTTCTTTAACATCATTCTTGAGAAAATTGTGCGCAACTCACAAGCCAACACCAGAGGCACAATTTTCCATAAGTCTGTGAAACTGCTTGCATGCGCGGATGATATTGACATTATTGGCAGAACACAGCGAGCTGTCACTGGCGCGTTTGCAAGTATTAGTACGGAAGCGGCAAGAATGGGTTTAGTGGTGAATGAAGGCAAGACAAATCATATGCTGTCAACAAGAAGGGACACACAACATCGACGAATCGGACAGAACGTCACGATAGACAGCTATAATTTTGAGGTAGTTAGGGACTTTGTCTACCTCGACTCCGCAGGACACCACAAATCAAACGAAGAGTTACACTTGCCAATCGCTGTTTTTTTGGACTAAGACGGCAATTGACTAGTAAGGCCTTGTCAAGAAACACTAAGTCGATTCTGTATAAGACCCTCATCATCCCAGTCCTGCTCTATGGCGCAAAAGCATGGACCCTAACAAAGGCGGATGAAGATCTTCTTGGCCGTTTCGAACGCAAGATTCTTCGAGTGATTTTTGGTCCCGTTTGCGTTGACGAGCTTTGGAGGAGAAGATTTAACAGCGAACTCTACGAGCTGTACAACGACACCAACCTGGTAAGAAAAATACGCATCACTCGTCTAAGATGGCTAGGACATGTAGAGCGAATGGACACCAACGCTCCGGCCCGAAGAGTCTTTGATTCCAACTCGGAGGGACAACGCAGTAGAGGAAGACCTCGCCTTAGGTGGGGCGCACAAGTGGAAGGGGACCTCAACCAACTTGGAGTGCGCAACTGGAGGCAGTTAGCCAAAGATCGAGCTAACTAGAGAGGCGTATTGGTTGAGGCCCAGGTCCACCCCGGACTGTAGCGCCACCTAAAGTAAGTAAGTAAGCATAACCAGTTCTAGTTGAACGACGGGACGAATGACGAGGATTTACAAAAGGCAAACGATCCCTCTGCACAGTGTCGATTATTTCAATCGCTTCATTGATGCACTTGCTGCAGATAGGTGGCAAATTTATTTCTTGCGTTGCAAAAAAATGGATGGAAGGCATTTCTTACGATCTGGCATAAAATGATGTATAACTGGTTGTCATATTTCACGAAGGCAGAACCCAGAAGCCAAAATATTTAAATTTCCTTACTGGATTTGGAGAGACAAATGCGGAATCTCTGAAATAACTTTAAATAAAATTATTGATATGTGACTTTTACTTTAATTCGGAGGACATAGGGAAAAAATAATATTTTGCTAAGGATCGTTTCAACTGCAGTTTAACATACGTTTTTTTGAATCACGTAGTATGCATAATATTGGAGATTTACATGGAGTATGGAATTATGGATACATGTGGCTATGGATCTGGATGGATCGAGGTTGTATGAGAAAGAGCTTTCATCTATCAAAAATTTTTTAGCCGGCTCTTTTTTCAATATTTAAAAAGGAGCTTTTTGTGTTCGATTTCATCTTTAAAGTCAGGGGCCGAACCGAGTTATCCGTGAACGAGCATTACGTGACGGAATTTGTTTTTGTTTCACATGTAAAATCAACTAATTCCGTAAACGTAATGCTCGTTCACGGATAACGCGAATCAACCCCAAATAATACTTCTTGGTAATTCTATATTCTTTGGTGTAACGTAATTGCATTTGCAGATGCCGTTGGTATTTTTGTCTAAGTTAAAGAAAATAACACGCTTGGGCATCTTCTACCCAGGACATCTTTAAGCCCTCTAAATGGATCAAAAAATGTGACCTCATTCCTTAAAAAAAAACGTCATCTTCACAATGAAATACAAGAATCCCATCTTTGTTTGTCCAGAACTAGCTTCTTTGTGCTAACTTATAGAACTTGTTAATGAAACAAACTGCTCCACCTACTTTATAATGAAACAGATCTATGCAATGTCTCATACGCTCCAACAGACACATAAGACTCAAACTCTGTGCCGCGGAAGAAGTGGTCAACAGGCGTGATTCTAAAGCTTTGAATCCTGTCAGGTGAATCGTCATCATGCTTTAGAATAGTGAGAAGTATTTTTCTTCAGTGGATATATTTTTACCTTGTGTGCAAGGCTGCATTGAATCAGTTACACTAACAGGTGTCCTCTTTGTCACTGATGGTGATTATGTAAAACTAGTCAGGTACCTTAAGACCTTCTTAATAAAATTTGTATAAGCCTTTGTTTCAAAATTTGGTTCTGGGGGTGTTACCAATTGAGTAGCGGAACTTTTCAGCTCAAAGACGCTGTTACTAAACGGGAGAGTCCAAAAGGCTAAATTGAGAAGCTCTTTCATGACATTTGTTGATGACGCCATTCGATGACCTGGTCTATAATGATAAATATTATAAGAAATATTTCGCCAATTATTAAATATTTACATGAGGGCCAACCAAACAAAAAGAAACGAGGCTGTATGAAATGATTTAAGGTAAAAAATTTTGCCATGGCTTTAAGTCGGAGCAAATAATATCAAACAGATTTGTTTTATAATGCGTCGAAACAACAAAATATGGGATAAACCCAGTTTATCTCTTTCATTCTGCAAAAATTAGTACGTATACGCCAGAGTAACCTTATTTTTAATAGAGGGTGGGCCAAACAGAAGTATCTTTTTGAAAATGCAATAAAGCGAACAAAATTAATTTTTTGTATGGCTTAATTACTAAGAGCAAATATTCGCATTAATTATGGAATATAACGTCGTTCAAGTGGCTGCCTCGGCTGGCTTTGCAGTAGCGCATTCTGTCACCCCAATTTTCCAATACCTTGTTGATGGTTTCGGACCGCAGCTCACGGATTGCTTGGATGATATTGGCCTAAGTCCTTAAATCGTTTTCGGATTATTGAAATCGGTCCTTCTTGGCTCCCCACAAATAAATATAATCCACAGGAGTCAAATCCGAGGTGGCTAATTGACATCGCAAAGATGGCTGAGAATACGATTTGGGAATTTATTGCACGAAAGATCGATTGTGGCATGGGCTGTGTGCTATGGCGCGCCATCCTGCATCAACCATGTCTTTAATTTCAGGTAAAAAAAAAGTCGCTTAACATGGCTCTGTAACGTCCACAGTTGACCGAAACGTTGTTCCCGGCCTTATTTTCGAAGAAAATTTGTCCAATGCTGCCACCGCTCCACAATCAGCAGCACACAACAACAGGCGTACAACAGTCGCGGTGGGTGCTTCATTTCGGCCAAAATTTCTTTTCAAAAAACGCACTGTTCGGGCTACACAGCACTCACTTTGGATATAAGTTTTCAATATTTTCCAACGTTGTTCAAGCGTAAAGCGACTCACTTCATTTCGCGGATGTATGATACTCACTTTTTATCAAGATTTCGAGCGAAAAACAGCTGTCTGTGTCGAAATAACATATACGATTTAAAAAGAAAGATGGCCCACCAGTTATATTTATAAGGATGGAGCGCAGTAGCTCCGATTTAAAAGTTATATCATTTCTAGTGAAATCTAATCTCTGAAACCTAAGAAAGGTCCTGGTTATGGTTTGATCACCGGAGAAGCTCTTAAAGTTCTACTAAGAAAAGGATTAATTAAGCTTCTTCATATCATGCTCAGACTAAAATACGTGCCGAGCCAATGCAAAGTTCCGGAGGTCATAATGGTTTTAGAACCAGGAAAACCGCCAAATGAAGTAAAATCGTATAGACCAATTTCCCTTCTTCCAGTCATATCTAAAGTTTTCGAGAGAATATTGCTAAGGCGCCTGCAACCGGTTATAGACGACAATAATCTTATCCTTGACCACCAGTTTCGGTTCAGAACCAAGCATTCGACGATTGACCAAGTACATCAAGAAGGCATTTGAAGAAAAAAAGATATGCTCAAGCGTATTCCTTGACGTCTCACAAGCCTTTGACAAGGTGTGGCACGACGGTTTAAAATTTAAATTATGACAAATTCTCCCCGTACGCAGGTATGATATTTGAGAATCATATCTCGGGAATAGACTCTTCCGTGTTAGAAATGGAAAGGAATACTCGGAGCTTTAAGAAATATCGGCCGGCGTACCGCAAGGAAGCGTCCTTGGGCCGCTTCTCTATCTGTTATAAACTCGCGATATACCAAGAGAAGATGGCACTACCCTTGCTACGTTCGCCGACGACACCGCTGAATAAGATAAACGCATGGTCGAGAGACTGGCGGATCACCCTCAACGAAACTAAATCTGTCCACGTATAAGAAAACGAATGACTCGCCAATTTTTCTAAACTTGGCCCGAATACCCTTTGCAAACGAGGCCAAATACCTTGGAATGACACTCGACGCAAAGCTAAAATGGAATTCGCTCGTGAAAATGAAACGTAAAGAACTCGATATCAAAAATATAGAGAAATGTACTGGCTACTTGGAAACATTCCCAACTCAGTACCGAGAACAAACTACTTTTATACAAACAAGTGCTAAAGCCGGTGTGGACCTACGGTAAACAACTTTGGGGTTGTACCAAGAAAACGAACGCCAATATTTTACAAACCTTTCAAAATAAAGTGCTTAGAGAAATTGAACAAGCACCATGGTTATTAGAAACGACGATATCCACAGGGATCTCGGAATTCCAACAATTGAAAGCATAGAAACCGACTAATCGGACATATTAACAATACAGTCCGACAAATTTTGGATGAGAGCAACTTTTTGAGCCGACTACAGGAACGAAACCGTTCGACTCGGCAAGATAAGATTAACCGCGTCTAAATTGCGGAACATGCAGGATCTTTCATTGGGAAGTAACCTGCCAAAAGTTATTATTTCGTGATAGAAAAATTGCTTGATAAGTTATATCTTAGTTGCAGTATCTAACATTCAATCGAGGGGTGGTGTTTTTAGTCAGTAAAAATCTGACACTACATTAGTACTTCGTTTTAGAGAAAATAGAACGAAGAGTGTAAAAGTACGTAATAAACTTCAAATCTAGTAAGTTGTCGTTCGGAGGAAGCCCCGCTGCATACAACTTTTTTTCCAAACTCCAACTTGCCTACTTCCTTTCCAAATTCGAGTAGAAAATCGTAGAACGTATTTTAATTTTTTTTGAAATCAATATAAGAAGCCCTTCCTACAATGTCCCAAAACTGTAATACTTTCCTTACCTCCTAACAATGTCATACTCTGAAATCGCACGCTGGCATTCCAAGTCATTTAGCAGTAACTCCGAGAGCGTATTCATAGCACAAGTTTGCGTTTTTGAGTCATCACTGCAAATTTCTTTCATTAATTTTGACAAGCCCCATAAGCCAAATGCTGAACTTGTTCTCTGATCGCCGAGTATTTTCGACTTCACAGTCTGAATACTCCTCAGCCTTAGAACTGGATGAGTTGCCTTCGCAATGTCCTGAAATTCTTTAAAACAAAATAAGGATATATAAATTATTTTGCGTAAATTTGTCTACCATTTTTGATATAATCATTGATCGCTTGGGCCTTGTTCGGCAGTTGCATCTGCAGAAATTTGTTTCTCATTTGGCTATTCTTATTCCACATTTTTTTGTTGCCTCAAAAAAAAAGAACAATTTTAAAAGAAATTGCTCAATAAATGTTGTCAAAACTTTATGTGACTTATTTCGAAAACAATTAAAACAAGTGGATTAGGACTGATTTTTTTTTTTTTAAATGGGAACAACGAAAAATGTTTTCTCTTATTTCATACAAAATTATAGCCCCTTACAAATTGTCTTGAACATTTTGGATCATAATGTAATGCCTTTGAAAATTCTTGTAAGATTTAAAACGAAAAACCTATGGCGCATGCAAACGGTTGCAAAATTTGTACCAAACAGAAAAGCGGATGGACACGAAATCTAATAAAAAATGGTAGATGATTTTTTTTTGTATAAGTATTTAGTATTTTATTTATATTGAAACGCTATACATTGAGTTTAACTCATAAAAGTACAGGAAATGAGAATAACATGAAATTACAAAATGTGCAAGAATGAACAAAAACATTATATAAACGAAAACAAGATTTTAAATTAAATGTTATAAATAAGCGCAACCAAGAGACAGAAAAAAGAAGAAAATAAAGCTGAGAATAAAGTTGAATAGGTACAAACCGGGCAATCGAATTAAAAGCAACGCGTAGCCTTTGAAGTGAGAGGAAATCAGAATCAGCAAACAGCTCACATCCAAATGAAATTATGGGAATTACTAATGCTTTTACCAGTTTGAGCTTAACTTGTGTTGGTAAAATCGATTTAACTATTGATAGTCCTCGTAATGATGCGTAAACTTTATTTAACACAGAGTTTATATGATTATCCCAAGTTAATTTGTTTTTAAAGATTACTCCTAGATTTTTTGCATTGGTGACATATT
The DNA here is from genome assembly GCA_936431705.1 of Cheilosia pagana. Lineage (NCBI taxonomy): Eukaryota > Metazoa > Arthropoda > Insecta > Diptera > Syrphidae > Cheilosia > Cheilosia pagana. Next base: position 21,593,894 of record OW386170.1, on the reverse strand, counting down.
CGACTTGGGAAGAATTTAGAAAAATTGGTGGAAAGTCGGGAAGGTACGGCTGATGTTTAGATATAGGTATGGCTTTTGTTTTGTCGGGATTCAGTTTGTTTTATTGCATTTAGACCACTCAAGAATTGAGCATAAATCATCGTTCATTTTCGCTATAGCATCCTTAACTATGCCAAGATGGAAACTAATATATAATTGGACATCGTCAGCATATATATGGTAACGACAGTGAGATAAAATGGAAGGTAAGTCATTAATAAACAAAGAGAACAGCAATGGACCAAGAATAGATCCTTGGGGAACACCATTATTAACAGGAAGAAACGAAGACAGGTTACTATTACATGAAACAGCTTGCAAGCGATTTGTCATATATGAATAAATAAGTTTTTTGGAAGTGTCAGAAAAGCTAAAAAATTTAAATAATTTATCACAGAGAATTTTAGGATTAACGCAGTCGAATGCCTTAGAAAAGTCAAGTAAAGTTATCACAGTAGCATAATTTGCATCGATTGCCCGTCTTATATCGTCAGTTACTTTTAATAAAGCAGATGTGCAGCTGTGTCCGGAGCGGAAGCCTGACTGAAAAGGGTTAAGAAGCTCTTTGTCTTAAATATGCTGTTTTGTTTGTTTACTTATAATACTTTCGAAGGCCTTTGATAGAAAGGGGAGGATTGCAATGGGCCTTTAATCAGATTTAGATCCTTTTTTAAGAATAGGGATGATTTTTGACTTTTTCCAGGCAGATGGATACGCAGAAGTCATAATAATTGTGTTAAATATGTGGGTTATGTGGGGAAGTATAACCGGAATGAGCATTTTTATGAAGTCTGGGTGAATGTTATCTAACCCGACGGATTTGCATCTTATGGAGAAAACCGCGTTTCCTACCTCATATACGTCAACTGAAACAAATGAGAAAGCATACTCTGTATTACAATCATGACGAGTAGTCGCTTGATCTCTGTGAGTAGTGAAATTGACGGAGTAGATAACCTAAGATTCAGTTCATCAATATCTATATTGTCATTCAAGACTGAAATATTTTCCTTATTTAATCCAATATTTCGAACTTCATTCCATAGGAACTTGGAGGAACGATCATTATTAAATCTATTACTATAGTAGTTGAGTTAAGCGGATCTTATAAGCTTTGTGACAAGATTACGCGATGCCCTAAAGTTTCTATACATTTCTGCACATCCAAAACGTTTCCAACGACGATATAAGATATCTCTACTTTTCATAGCACTTATGATGTTATTTGAAAGCCAAGGACAGCTTTTACATTTAATAGGACGAGTCTTAATAGGAACGTGTTTGTTAAATAGGTAGTCAATTGCAGTGGTCAAGAATTCGGTTTGTATATTTACGTCAGGAGTAGAATAAATTGAATTCCAGTCAAGTGCCAAACAATCTCTAAAAAGACAGTCAACATTAATATTACGGAAATCACGAAACTGAATTGTCTCAGACAATCTTTTTTCAACATGTAAATCAAGGGTAACAAATACGAGATCGTGATTTGAAAATACAGGAACAGATAACTGACTAAAGCATTTAACAAGATTTTTATCACTAGCTAGAAAGACATCTAACAAAGAAGGTATACAGTTTCTATTTCTAGCAAGTTATCTACAGCTGCTTAAAACAGTTCCACAGGTAAATTGTCTACTTATATGAAGGGAGATGTGAAGGTTCACACTTGGTGGAATGGGTTGGAAAAATGTTATAGGATTGCAATTTTAAAATTAGAGGTATTTGAAATACTTTCAATTTGAGAGGGTAAAGAGTTCCGAAGTCTGACAGTGAGAATGAAAAATAAACGTGAAGAATTAAGGGAAGAAGGTGAGTGAAATTAAGTCTTTACGACCAATGATCACATTGATATGATAAGAGGTTTCTTGAAGTTGCAGGTCTATGCGAATAAGCCACAATCGACTTATGCCCTTAAAGCCAACATTAGCAATGCCATCGCTCAAATTCGGCCGGACCTACACGGGAGAGTCATTAAAAATTGGACCACTCGTATCCGTGCCACCGCGAGAAGCCGCGTCGGATATTTGAACGATGTTATTCCATACAAAACAATGGATATATGCATGGCACATAGCTTACTTACTAACTTTAGGTAGCGCTACAGTCCGACGTTGGACCTGGGCCTCAACCAACAAGCGTCTCCAGCCAGCACGATCTTCCTCTTCCTCGCCGTCCCTGGAGGGATTCGAAGATCAGCCACATCAGTCGTTAGACCTTCCCTCTTCTGGCTAGGTCGTTGTCGCGGTATAGCACGGACAGTTCATCGTTATATCTCCACATCAATTTACCATCTATTCAGACGGATTTACTTTCCCTCTCAAAGCAACCGAGAGTTACCTCATGCGCTTTTGAAAGAGTCCATGTCTCTGCGCCATAGAGCAGGACTGGGACGATTAGGGTCTTATAAAGGGTCACTTTAGTTGTTAAAAAGAGGTCTTTGCTATACTCAATTGTCTTTCTTCTTAGCCTAAAGAAACAGCGATTGGCAAGAGTTATTCTACGATTACCCTCAGCGCTGGTGCCATTGTCTGAGTTCATGGGCGAAGCCTAGGTACACAAAGTCCCTAACCACCTCACAGTAAAGTCTATGGTGAAGTTCTGTCCGAGACGTGGGTATTGTGTGTCCTCTTTTTGCCCGTCCCATCCCATCGCGCACTTTCGGCGTTTGTTCGGCTGGACGCGGTCTCTTAAGAAACCTTACATTGCCCGTACAGATCCCAAATTCGTTGTCCTTTTTTCGTTCGCTAGATTTGTCAACAATAAAATCATCCATTTCAGAGGCTTGTTGGTTCTCCTTAACTAAATAAGTAGAGCAGTATCCCCAGCGTACAACCCCGTACCCGGGAGGCTAGGCACCTTTGGACGAAAGGGCTCGGATCTACCTGTGTAAGAACTGCCGTTGTCCCATAAAGGGTTCATCCGCAACCAGCTCTGTTTCAGTACCCTGACTAGTCCTAAAAAGTCCTCACTGATCTCAGCTTCAGCTTCAGATTCAATACATCCTCCATATGTCCTCTTTATTTTCTTTTCTCTTTCTTTCCGTGGCTCATGTTAGACATCTGATATTCTGAGACTCGATCAGTCAGCCACGCTTATAAGCTTAGCAAGTCTTTTCTGGATGGTGGTTCCCACTGAGAGGTAAAATAAGCACAATTGATGTGTATGAAATAATCGTTGTTGCACAATTGGACATGACCAAGTTTATGTCAATCAGAGCCCATCACTATTCATACAACACCCAACCACGCACCATTTGCCACATTGGGCTTCCAAATAAAAAAAGAATTTCGTAGATACCTCAAACACAGCTTGTTTTTTATTGGAAAACCCTTTAGCCCAATGAGCAGTGACACCTGGCACTACTGAATGGTCTTGGATTTTTTCCCACTGTCCCACCGCTTACGACAGGTCTTAAATTCGAGTTATAATTGCCCTAAGGAAGCTAATCAGTTCATAAAAAAAAGGTCTCTTGTCTCTTCCATTTATCTGTCAGCTATACAAAATTCTCACGACGTGTCGCATCGATTAACTCCACCAGCCTTATTTCACTATCCAATTACAAGCAAATTCACGCCATTTACGATATTAATACTTTCCATGACGATTTGAGACAATGCACCCTGTTTTTCTGTTTTCCTATTCAGAGTTTTCAACTCATTACTGTATGAGTCCTGCTGTGTTTTTTGCTGATTTAATTTTTAATCGCTTGTGATCCATTGTCTGTATAGAGACCTACACATGCACACACCGTCTATATATACAATCCTGAGATTTTTTGTGAAAAATTATTCCTATGATAAATTCCGTTTGTTCTGTTTTCCGGCTTGGGGAAGAGTGGGACCCAGAAAATTGATGAGTTCATTCGTAGATAAATCAGAACCGTCACTCTTGTCTGTGTTGTTGGTAGGTACACTTTGAGCGTCATGCGTTTGGTTTGCACAAGCGTTTGGGAATCAAGTTTGGAATTCAAACAATTGCTGGGAGATTTCGCAATTAATCCCTTTTGGTAAGCTTCGAAACGAATAAAATTCTTTGAAGCGTATTTCATTCGTTTGCCTGGACGTGTATTACAAGAGCGATGCATTTGAATTTTGTATACGGTATGGTATGGAATTATGGAATTTATGTTTTTAAAGATAGCCATGTATGCAAACCATTTGGTCTCAAATATTGTGATGGTAGAATGGAAAGGGGCAAGGTCTGGTTGTATTTGAATGCAGATTTTTGTCTGAAAAAAAAACGTTGGCAAAAAGATGATCACGATTTAAATTAGGATAAAATTTTTGAACATTACGTCGGAGGAGATCTGCGATCTTTCCGAGATCAGGTATTAAAAGTGACAAAACAGTAACAGATTTCACAACCTCAATTCAAAACAAGGGCTCTCCAGATCCCATCACCAGAAACCAAATTGTTACGGTGGACTCTAGAAATGCTTATTTTATTAAAATGTATAAAATAAGAGTCTGCAGAAATGCTACAGGAGATGCCTTCTTTAATTTTCAAAATGTTTTTATTCATACACTCATGCAAAAATAAATAAAATACACGACTGGGTCGCACGAAACATTCTCGTTCCTGTCATCAGTTTGATTAGTTTAATTTTATTTTAATATTTTATTAGGTAAAAAACTCAGAAGCGAGATAAACCTTACAGAAAACATAAAAATGTTCTTAAATAAATTTCACTTTTGGTTAAAGCTACATGTTCATTTAAGATGGCAGTAGGTACATATCAAATAACTCTTCAAAAGTTCTGGTTAAAAGGTTTTTGCTCCAAATGCACTGTTTTTATGCTATTAAACCTTACAAGATTGTTCAGTAAAATGACAATAGAAGTAGGAATTTTGATGTGAAACATCTTATGGCGCGACTTGGGAGTAAAATCGATTCTTCAAAGGGGAAATGACCAAGCGGAAGTGCGAGACGGAAATTGGCCTGTCGCCATCGCTATGTCGCCGCCTAAAACTCCTTAACCACTCAACCGATTCGAATGAAATTTTGTGGGTGGGTATGGTTGGTTGTAACTTGATGAGTAGGATCATTTTGGACCCGATAGGTGGCGCTGTTGTCGATCTTCTTAACCACTCAACCGATTTCAATGAAATTTTGTGGGTGGGTATGGTTGGTTGTAACTTGATGAGTAGGATCATTTTGGACCCGATAGGTGGCGCTGTTGTCGATCTTCTTAACCACTCAACCGATTCGAATGAAATTTTGTGGGTGGGTATGTTTGGTTGTAACTTGATGAATAGGATCATTTTGGACCCGATAGGTGGCGCTGTTGTCGATCTTCTTAACCACTCAACCAATTTCAATGACATTTTGTTGGTTTGTATGGTTGTTAAAAAGATAAATTTTTCGAATTTTTTCAACTGAATTCTCAAAGTGAATACTTATATGGGCACGCAGGAGGAACTGAAGAAGCTAGGTTTTACACAGACACTAGGCTTCTGAATGAGTTGACGGTGTGAAAACAAAATGTAAACAAAAACTCTCGAAATAGAAATAGAAAACATTGGATTGGATTGTTTTATGAAAACTTGTTAAATTAATGAACATAATTATCTACTGCGGTGTATTAAGGATATAATATTATAAAGATTTGGTTTTTAAATTAAATTTCTTAATGAAATTCACCTAAATACAACACAATTCAATTTAACATCCACATTTAGCGACAGAAGTTTCACATCTGGCGTGTGGTCACAAGCACGCTCTCTGTTTTTTTATATATTAGGGCATGTTCTTGATGTTGACTGGGATAGATTGGTGATGCTTGTAGGGGGCTATAGCTCGACTTAGGTTTGTGATATACTGATATCAGGACATAGATTTATTATATAAGAATTCAGAATCTTCCTCTTCTATATATATAAAAATAAGTTGAGTTGCGTTTGTCGCCAATGTTCTCTGTAATGCGTGAACCGATTTTGATTCTGAAAACTTCCCATGAAAGGGTACGTTAATACCATGGTTTGTAGGCATATACGGTCTTTGTAGATGTATTGGTTCATGAGTTCTAGGGGCGTGACACCGCCCATACCAAAAATGCATTCAAAACATTATATTTCGAAAACCACAGATTCGATTGAGCTCAAATTTACACATATTCTTAGGTAATGACACAGGAGTATTCTTGCGAAGATTGGTCAAAATTGGATAAAGGGGCGTGGCACCGACCATACAAAAAATACGTTGAAAATCTTATATCTCGAAACCACACAATCGATTGAGTTCAAATTTACACTCAAAAGAAACATTTTTGTTAATTTTGGGACTGCTTAATTTACCAACTGGAATAAGGTCATCGCATGTTCCACCCATCCTTCAATTGGCTGCAACTTTAAATCTCCTACCTACCTATCAGCTGTTCAAAAAGATATCGTCGGCAAGGAAGTGATATTCAAAACTCTAAGTGCTGCCAATAATCAATCAGTTTTTTGTGACCGCTTTACGCAGAGCGAAGAAGAGTTGGTAATCAGAAACGACAATCAACTATCACCTTAGCCTAACTCGTTACGGGAAATTAATTAAAATAAACCTAATTTAAGGTGAATCAGGTTTCTTACAAAAAAATTGACAAAAAGCAAGCCAACAAAATAAGAAAATGGCATACAGAAAAGGAATTTATGGTACAACTCGGATTAATTATTGAGACGTGAAATCAGAAAGAATCTTCAAGTGATATTAAGTTCACTGTTATCTTTGAAATTTTTTAATTTTTTTTGGATTCTGACCTCAATTCTCCACAAACTGCTGGACCAAGGTGGGATATTTATTAGGCATCAAATTTTGTTATCGATATCAAAATACTGGTAGGGTTTCACGAAAACGACAAAATAAAGAATTATTTACGAGCTGGCTATATCGTCACATGCGTTTATTTAAACTTCAAGCAGTTAAGATCACGAAAAGAACTGAATAAAGGTTATTTTCTTGAATTAAAGAGATCGAATTTAAGTTTTTTTCTAAAAATAAAAATCTCGACCTAATTGTATAAAATAAAACATTTTACGTACCTAACTATTCTGCTTCCCATTTTTTTTATAAATATTTTTGTTAATTTACTTTTTTTTCTACGCTTTTTTAACATAAAAAAGTTTCGGTGATAAACAGTTTATTATTGACAATATTCACACAATAAAAACTCTCGTCGCACCTTTCAATATTTTCTGAAAACATCTTAAACATTGTTTCCCTTACTTTATGAATCCACTTTTGGGGTCAGTCTGATTTTGAAACACCTTGTAAACACGGTCATAAACTTGATATTGCGGGGTGTTTTAAAAGTAAAAAAATCTGTAAATTCCTCTACTAAATTTCTGCAACACCCTGTGGAGTTTTCTTTTCAAAAAATACAGTTTTGAAACCTTGGGAATTTCCTTTAAGAGGAACAAAAATTGTAGCGATATCTTTATTCGTTCAAAATTTATGATTTTTGCAAAAAAAGAACTCTTTGTGGACCGCATTGTTTGCGAAGTCGGTCCCTTCCTTTTACGTCTTTTTAATATCGACATTCACCGGATTCATATGACATAATATTCAGGTCTGGATATGCCAACTCATCGAGTTTGCCCTTGTCCATTTGTGAAAGCATTTTTTGAGCTGCGGTAGAGTCCGTTCAGTGGTGACCAAGCGGGCTCTATATGTAGTTAGTTGGTTTGTTTTTAAACTATATGGACCAAAAATTAATTGAGGAGTCTGGCATAAAGTTGACATCGAGGAATTCTTCATTTTGAATGACTTAGATCACAAATTATAACTTCTTCTCTTTTCCTTTAATCCAAATTAAAAAAATTCATATTTACGTTATACAACAAGAATCCCCAAGGACTCCTAGGTAAACTTCCCTAAATCGTTATTATTGTACTTTGAAGGAGTTTTCAATGAAAACTGTTGCAGCTCATTACTCTGGGAATCACTTAAATACCAAAATCTCAGCAAAGAAAAACTTTTCCGTTCGTCCTTTTCATGAAGTTCGTACTATATCTGTTTTTCTACGGAGACGCTTTTCGAATCGAGAAACATAGTTGGGGACACTTTTATTCGTAAAACATTGATGTGCCTTAAGTTCTGGTGTAATTGATGTTGTGTCCTTGTAGCCGAGATGCACTGCAATTTAAATGCTAAGCGCATTTGCTTCCACAAGGCCGATCCCCTCCTCAGACGAATGCTTCACCATCAATTTAATGGTTAGTTATAAAGCAATTCAAGTTGGGAATTAAATTTGAATGCGATTACGGCGAATTTGAATTCTGTGCCAAGTTACACCTTGGGCAAGCTGCAAAGGCGGTGGTGTATCAATCCATGAAGGTGATTTGTCTAGGAGCTGTTGGCCGTTGTCGGTATAGTTAAGTTTTGTGTCAACGGTGTGGTATTTCATAAATCTGAGAAGTTTCTGTTCTTCGCCGGGAATTGTTGCCTTAGTTACATTGTGCGAACAATGTACACAAGAAGTTTGCGATTCATGGCGCTCCCAAACTGGTAGCAAGGAAAGTTTAATTGGTTACGAGAAGTTAGTCGGCTAAACTTCTGCGATGGAATTTTGAAGGGGGAGACGAGTTATTGCTGTAAGTCAGATTTATTCGATTCGAAAAATTTTTTGCTAATGGAAGTGTGTTTCCCATGAGGAGTAGTTGCTTTTATGCGTTTCTTAAAATTATAAAAACTAATCCGAGTCTTTTATGCATAGTCAAGTAGAATCTTCAGCACAAAGTTCAACTACCTGACAGTACACAAGGTATTGACCTGAAATAGAAGTGGCTTTCTTATTAAGGAAGAATTCTATGAGAGCTCCTGGATGGTGCCTACGGAGCCTATCCGGAGTATGATGTACTCGTACTTGAAGACTTCAATGCTAAAGTCGGAAAGGGAAACATTTTTGTATGGCAAGCGCAGAATCCACGAAACGACAACACCAGCTTGTAATACGGTGATAAGTATCACTAGGTTTTCAAGGCTTAGGATCCAGCAACCTGGCGCTCCCAAGACAGTCGAACCGCCCACCAAATTGCCCATGTGCCAATCGATGCGAGGCACAAATTCAACATCCTCGGCGTGCACACATTCCGAGGGCCAAACGTCGACTCTAACCATTTTCATGTTGCGGCTTCAATGCGTGACTGTTCAACGAGAAAAATCTGCGGACCGCCTCAGTAGAAAAAGCCCGAAAGAGGTGACAGAATGTGCTTATAAGGAAACGCTGCAGCACAAAACAAGGGCAGCGAGAGTATCGACCCAGTAGGAGGGAAAAGAAGAAAATTCTGCGTAGAAACAGACGGCCTACGCAGTATCCCAACTCAAGGAGATCGAATGGTCTCGTGGTCGAAACAACAGCCGGTTATTCTTTAAGCAAGCCAAGCAATTGGTTACTGGCTCGCAAGACCTGAATACAGGCTCTTAGAAACTCCGATGAAAACCTAGTCACCAAAGCCCAGAGAATAATACCCGTCAATGAAGAATCAATGAAGAACCAGTTCCACCACCCGATATAGAAGAAATTGACTTAGCTATAAAAAAAGCTAAAGAGCAACAAGGCTCTGATGTTTTACCAGCGGAGCTTTGAAAGGGCGCTTGCACCAAATCACCAACCAAGTATGGGTGCAAGAAAGTATCCCCGATGACTGAACTATCAGTTCCATATGCGTCATCTACAAAAAAGGCGATCCTGTCTTTTAAGGACTATCTAGGCATATCCCTTCTTAATTTCGGTCCTCCGGACTATTTTAAACATGCACCGGATTTGTGTAAGGCAAGGCTCAGGCTAAGAGGATCTTCGATTTTAAGCCCCCTGTTTCGAGACGACAAGAAAGACCGAACCTCCGTTTAAAAACCAAGCTTGGTCTGGATAACTGGATCAAGCAGCGTGCTCTCGATTGCAGAGGATGGTAGGCTGTAGTGTCTCAGGCAGAGACTCTTCACGGTGTCGGGACCGGGAGCCCGTTAAGTAAGTACCTAAGAAGTGACTTGGGAGCAACTGAAAAGTTAGTCTTGGTGGAAATGTATAGTTCATGTTGAAACTATTCTGTTATTGATTATGCTATAATCAAAATTGGAAAGAAATGAACAAACGGTTTTGTATGTTTCAGCCTACCCAGTTAGTCAAAAATGATTGCCTACCCTCGAGCTGATTCGGTGCAAGTTTTCTTAAGGCTGTCGTCCACTAAAAGCGCAAACGCATTAATTTTGATTTTACCACATATAACTCGCTGTGGCTTAGTGGTTAATGTGTTGGTCTACTAAGCCACAGGTTTGACACCCGGAAAGATATAAACTTCATCTCAAGGCTTTTTCCACTGCGCCACCTCATTTGAACGTCTCACAAACATCCGAGAGTCATGAAGGATCTTCTCAATTAGCTGTTTGGAGTCGGCGTAAAATTGTAGATCCCTTCCATTCGTCCCAAAAATTGAAAACCCACACAAAGCGAATGGTTGCGAGAAGCTAGGCCTAGGGTCCCACGGTCCTGTTGCGCCAACTATTTCATGACAGTTTTACTCTCGGATGTTTGTCAGACGTTCGCGAGAGGTGGCGCAGTGGAAAAAACCATAAGATGTAATTTGGTTCTTTCGTTAACAAAGCCATTTGCGAAAAATAATCGGGATAGAAATCGGGATATGGCACTTGCCATATAGGTAACAAAATAACTAAATTACTATAGGTATCTGGACATTTATGAAGCCTTGAATTTTTGTAAATGGTGTTCAACACAATGGAGCAGTAATCAAAAAGGGCGCCGTTGCACCTCCCTTAAAAAACGACTCTGCGAATTGTGGCGGGACTTAATACGAAAGGCACGGGCAGCGCCGTGGGAGTACAGCTAGTGTTTAATAAATACAAAACTTGGGGTTTCGTAAGCAGCGATCGATCGGCATTAATTTGCTTTGCTCAGATAATTTGATCCTTTTTTATTTCGTACGATTTCTTTATTAGTTATTTATGTTACACGATTTACCATTAGCACAGTGGATCTTTGAGTGCAGGGTCTCAGACTCGACTCAAGAAAAATTACTTCTTGGGTTTTTCCGAGAGCATAACGTCTTGAGAAAGCTTGTCAATTCGGTCGTCACAAAGAGGAGCAATATTCCCTTCTATTGTATTCAAAATACAAAAGGGGGTCAGAAAGTCATTCATTTTTGAAATCTGAGACTGAAAATTAAGAGTATTTTGAAGTTCGAGAAAGTTTTCGTCCCCTTCTTTTTCAAAACTGTTTGCCCAAAAAATGTATAGGTAAAGCCCCCATACATCTCAAAAATAAAAAAAAAAACTGACTGTCGGCAAAAAAGCGACACAATTAGCCGTGTAATATTTTGTGAATCTGTAAAATTCTTTCCTCCTACTTTCTAAACCAGTTTGAGCTTCTATTGATGCGAAGGAGACTTCGAAGCCAGTGTTTCGTTACGTCGTTGTACTATAAGACTGCCAATTGGAGAAATCGAACATTTTGAGACATCGATCTATGGATAGCTTGAGAATCATACGAGAGTGGAAGACTTTTTCGGATGGGGTATCTATTAAAGCATTTGTTGCCATGTCTTAACGAAGAAATTTCCGAATCGAACATCGAACATATCAATTTGCGAAAGATTAGCCAAGGGTTCACTGCTGCTATCGGTTTGTTTCTATATTGGGCACGAGGCATAGGTATAGTCGCGAGCACTTTATTAAATGCCATCTATAGCCACGTACAGTATTGGATCGCTCAGGGACCAGTAAAAAAGTTCTGAAGTTTGCTAAGTGACCATACGACTATCGTATTAAAGTCGCATTTTAAATTTGAAATACCTCTTAGTTGTGCAGGGGTACACAGCGTGAAAGTGCATTACAAATTAAGACATTTAGGACAATTCTTTAGTAATCAACTTTTAATCTATGTACACACTTGGAAATCCGTAACGTAGTCTTATATCTGTGGTCACAAGGCATAACCGCCTAAGTCTGTTTTGCACTTTTTTCAGGAGAGCAGTTTTAAGTTTCAAATCAGCGTCAGTAATCAAGGAAACGTCCGATCTTTTTCAGGGCATAACTTCCAAAGTAACTAAGCTACAGATCTAAAAAAAATAATGAAGATAGAGCAGAAAAATGCTTTTAAAATACCATTAAAAGCTCTATTTCGTCATAACTCGACTTAGGCGGTTATGCCTTGTGACCACAGATATTATAACAGCATGTTATATTTGCCTGAACTCATAAGAGCGGATCTGAAGGTATTCAAGGGAATGGTTGTTTTATACTCAATTACTCGGATTTGTTAAACAGATTACGGTATGACCAAAGTGCTGCGCCTTTGGTATGATGGGGTCAACAGTTCAAGATCCTGCCGAGCTCATTTAAATCCCTCGTCAAGTCAAATTCTTTAAAAATCATTCCAAGCCTTTTCGTCGGCTTACCTGTAAAACAATGTCAAATGATGACATAAGTGTTGTAGCTATACCGCAAAGGGGAATCAGACTCACAGAACGTTTCAGATTTAACTTGAAATAAAATTGTTTTGGCTCTGGAGATATTGTTTCACTCTCTCATCCAGCTTTAACGTTAGTTTTCAAGTAAGGAGATTGCGGATGGATGTTCAGTCACTCTATGCTGCGATATTGTAGCCAACTGTAAGGGATATAAACTAAGTGCCATAGCGAGTGTGCCATGGTTTTCCTGTTAGTGACTTAATGTGCTAGACTACTGGACTCTGAGAGCTCGGAAAAATTCATAAATTACTCCAGATATTTTATCCCACCCGAACGTCTGAAAAACATTCAAGAGTATAACTGTTATTGGTGTGTCGTATAATTTTACCAATGGTCCAAATAATGTTCTTTCATCTTTATTTTAGAAGTGGCACATTTAAAAAACATAGTCCAACTAATTCCTCAATTTTCTACAAGCGAAAAAAGACTTTAGTAGCTAGTCAAGATAAATTAAAGGTTATTTCACGGAACCTCTTTTATAAATTAATATTTTCTTTCAGTCGAGAGAAGTTTCTGATGCGCTGCGAACAGTACCACTCTACCACAGTGGGTGGTATGGTAGTTTTACTCAAAAACCATTGACCCCCAATCGAAACGCAACAGTTGGGTAACAACATTCCCAAAATTTTTTGCAAATATTTACGTGCATGCGCACTCAGTATATAAACATAATCTCCATAAACAATTACAGAGTGCAACACGGTGCTACAGAGACAAGGGATACATGCTGAGCAGGTGTTACAAATTCTGTCCATATTCCTTTTGAGTGAAATGTGTGAGTGACATTGAACTGTTACCAGTAGTTCTCAAACTTTGCATTTTATTGATATCCCAGCGTCAACATGTTTCCGACTTTCATTGTGTTAAAACATAATACGTGTTTATAAAGAATGCTCCTATTCAAGTGCAGGTGGTTGGATTTCGTGCGACTAGGGAAGGCACAGAATGTCATCAATGTGGCGTCGTACAGTATTATTGATATGTAAGAGCAGTAACAAACAGTGCTCAGAATAAAGTGTACTATACAACTTGGCTTATTAGCCTTTTTGACATTAAAAACTTTAAAATTATAAAAAAAAGACAGAATGCATGTGTTACAAGTTTAAATAAATAAACTGTTTCATTCGTTTAAAAGTCCTATCGATGCCTTTATGTATGGAATGTAACGTCGTTCATATGTACACCGCGTCTTTCCTGGGTGGCGCGCATCCGAAATGTCCAATTTTACATGACTCTTACGGATAAATCAGGCTAAATTTGACCGATGACAGTTATGTTGGCTTTGAGGGCCCCTGTGGTTCATGGCTTATTCTCATAGATCTGCTTGTTCTCATAAAGCCCCGCAATAAAACGTCTAACGGTGTCAAATCGCACGATCGCGGTGGCCAGTTTACATCACCTCCAAGTCAGATGAACATGTCCTCGAATAGCTCCTGCTGAATTTCCAATGTGGTGTGAGCTGTGTTGCATGTAGCTCTGTCCTGTTGAAACCACAAGTCGTGTGTCTCCATATCAACCTATCCAGGCCAAAAGAAGTTGGTAATCATCGACCTATAGCGCTCTATTGCCTGGCCAACGTCGTTTTTAAAGAAATATATCGACCGATGACGCCGCCAGCCCAAAATCCACACTAAAAAGTGATTTTTTCGGGGTACGTTGGAGGCTCTTGCATATCATGTGGATTGGTATCGTCCCAAATTCGACAATTTTGTTTGTTGACGTACCCATTTATCCAGAAATGGGCCTCTTCGTTGAGTATGAGTCAGTTTCCAACTGCTTTTATTAAAGACTTTCATCATTTGCACGTTCAGTTGAAAGCTATGTTCATCCATGCTGATTCGGTTAAATAGACTGAATAAACGTACAGCCAATTGGACAGATGTAGCTTCAACAATTTGACCACTCTCAACTGTTCGACAAGTTCGGAAGTTCATATTGGAAGACACTTTATAAAAAGTGAGAAGATTAAAGGACTCAATCACAACCTTGACTCCTTGAGGAAGATTCTGTAGGATAAGGGAATGAGTTTAGTTTACCACTTCACACCGCAGCAGACTCGTTAGCCAGAACTTGCTCGTAGATTATCCATAATCATTTTCTCGATATAGACTAGAGGTAGGGCAAAAAAAGTAAATCTTTGGTTCGGGTCTGGATGTAAGAGATCTCGAAAGTAGTTGGTAAGCAAAACGTAAGTCGACTTCAGGACCTACGAGCGTGAGTGAAATAATGTTCTGTCGGAAATGGCTTTCTGACTATGGGTATCGGAGTTTAGACTTCAGAGGCCCGATATGATCGCATCAGAAACAAGACGCAAGGCGGATTTGTGTTTAAAAAAAATAAATAGTGTCAGATGATTCATTCATATGTGGCAACGACAGCGATTACATCTACGAAGTTAGATCTAGCCGGCCTTGTTTTCCACGGAAAAAGAGTCCTGCAGGCTGAGGATGCTGCCATCTTAAAATGCCACCTACCCATATGGAGATTGGTGGCAGAAGATCAAAAGCTATACAACTGCTACCCTTGAAATGGAAGACGATAATGGATGCTAACTCATCATGAAAGTTGCTGTCTCTAGACCCACCGGAGACCTGGAAGACACTACCATGGGGAAGTTTCATGAATTCCTTTAGTATAATCTCTTCACAAATTTCGGCGATAGGTGTCATTTCGATGGCTAAGCCGAGACTCCAAATCAAATCGAGCACAGGCTCGCATTTTTCGACAGTCTCACCGAAAGCTGAGAAGAAGGTCGTAGTTAACGCTGCGTAAATGCAGGGCAATATGATGCAAGAATACCTTACTAAAAAAAGAAAGAAGAATAAAATTGCGTAGAAAATGGAAGGCCTATGCAGACTGCCAGCTCAAGTTATCAAAAATGCTTGCGCAGAGGCTTTTTAAAAAATTCAAACAAGTCGCTTTATAGACGTATCGAAGGCTCCGAAGAGCCACTTAAGCACAGGGAATAGTAGACATGTTTAAGTAGAGTGTCCAGTTGTAGGTGCTTACCTAGTACTGAGAGTTGTAGGGTATACAATATACACCCAGTCAATGAGAAACAACTTCTCCACTAGCTATTTGCCTCCAGCTGCACTCCATGCACTCCGTTATGTTTCCATACAAAATCATTCGCTCTGCATGTTCTTTCTTAGACGGCTTATACGTACTTGTCTGACCACATCGATGTCATATTACAACTCGTAGAGTTCGCTGTAAAGAGTCCTTCTCCAAAGCCCGTCGATGCAAGATGACTGCAAATATCTCGTTCGAAAAGCACAAAGAAATCTTTATTTACTTTTGGACTTCCATGTCTCCTAAGTGTTTCTTAAAAAAGGCCTTACTTATCAATTGCCTTCTTAGGCTTGCGACTATCCCACAATTTTTTTGTAATCCTTTTTTGATACCAAAGTAACTGGGATTGTTTCCGAGCTTTATGAAGCAGCGAGCGTTCTTCATCGTCTTTCTGCACAATCTCACAAGTTTGGCAGGGATACCAAAACTAGACATGGTTCGTCTCTATAAATTCTGTCATATTCCGATTGAATAGTTCGTTCTGCCTGACAGCGAAATTTGATCGTATTTGCCGTTCAGCAGCCAGCGAAATTTGTTCATGCATCCTCAGAACCATCTGTGACTCTACTTTGAGGTTTCCTCGTTCGTCTATACAAGTTTCTGTTTGAGACAATCGGGTCTTGTTGCCCTGACACGTTCTTCTTACCTTTTGGTAAAATATACAAAGATTCACTTACCTTGATATATTTTAATTTTAGATTTGCGTGATAGAAAAGTTATGATACACACGCATGAGAAAGAGTGTATTGAGATTTATTCATATTTCATTGAGAGAAATGTTTCCAGCATACATTTCTTACATCAGGGATTCCCAATTTTTTTCGGCCACGGAACCCTAAATGATCAAACTTTTTTTGGCGGACCCCCATATTGATATTAACAGAAAATATCGTTCCTTGAAGTGCGGTTTGGATATTTTTATGTTTGACAAGAAAAGAAATAAGAAATGATACAAATATAATTATTTTAAGTTTTATAAAACATTTATTGCACAACAAAAAATACGCTGCAACTTTTTAATGTGAGGAATGAAATTTTTTCACATATTTACTTAAAATATCCTTAAAATTAGGCTTAATGTCCGACAACTGAATGCGAAGGTCTGGAGCTGCGTCCAGTCTGTTTCTGTATTTGTTTTTCGTGTAAGTGTAAGCCGAAAACCCAGCCTCGCATCGGTAAGTTGTTACAAATGGAAGAAGAACCATAAGAGCTTTGTCTGCCACTGCAGGGTATTCATCTGTCAGTCCAACCCAAAATGTATTTAAATTAGAATCTTCTGATTCAAAATTTTGTTTTAGAAGGGATGAACTTTTGTATCGAT
The DNA here is from genome assembly GCA_936431705.1 of Cheilosia pagana. Classification (NCBI taxonomy): domain Eukaryota; kingdom Metazoa; phylum Arthropoda; class Insecta; order Diptera; family Syrphidae; genus Cheilosia; species Cheilosia pagana. The sequence continues at coordinate 21,576,998 of OW386170.1, read as the reverse complement.
CAAATTTTCATACTCTGGCACAGTTAGCATTGATGGTTGGCTATAATTTCCAAATGGATTCTGTACCCAGTCGATGTCGTCCTTTTTCTCGGGAAAATACTCTTCCAACGATTTTTTAAGGGTAATCAAATTTTTCTACGGAACCCTTTTACCCTTCCACGGAACCCCAGGGTTCCGCGGAACACCATTTGGGAAACGCTGTCTTACATGATAATTGATAACACAACACACAAGTAACATTCATTTAAAAGTGTCATGAAACAATCAAATTTAAATGTTTTGAAACACATCCCAAGACATATTTTAAAATATGAAGATACATATCATGTTAGTTAAACTTACACGGAAGTTTTTCATTTGAATGGGCCTGTGTCACTGTGTCAGATACTTGGGCGCTCTTCTTTTTCGCTTTCAAGGAACTTTATTAGCATTGGCATTTGGGTGGTTGGGTTTGGCATTACGTATTACGTTACGTGCGAGGTGCGATATATTTAGAACATTTTGTCTGAAGAGAGTGTATCATTAAAGAGATTTTTATTTGCATCAAACAAGCAAACAAGCAATCAATTTTATTTAAGGAATTTTTCGAATTCAAAGTAGGTGGGAAATAAGACACCTACGAGCTACTGTCGGTCCTTGAAAACCACTATCGACTTTTTCGATAGTAGTTTAAAATGCATTCATTAGATATTATATTCATACTACAAACGAATGAAAAAAATGATTGAAAGAAATGCTAGTAACTACTTTTGTTCACTCGATAAAAAGTTTGAACGTTAAATACAAAATCTTACGGGCTCGTTTCAAACTCTTATTCCAGGTTTTGCAGTTAAGTGAACGAAATGGAGAAGCTACCATGTTGCTTTGATAATGGAATTTCGTTGTCAGCTGTCAAAGCTCAGTACATTCGTTGGTGCGAAAAAATATCGTCGAGTGATCCTTCTACCGAAGTTAAGAGGTATAAACTTCTTGCTTACGGTTTTGGCCACGCTAGTGTTGAAATAACCTGTTCAACTACGAAAAGGATTAAAACAGTGTCCGGAAGCGTTATAGAGAATGCATGATTAAGCTCACTTGCTGTGATTTCTGTTAATGATAAATGATTGATCATCAAGAGAAATCAAGACGTCTTCTGTTTAGAACCAATAGCGTACTTTTAAGAACAAAGCTTTCTAGGTTATGCCAAATCAAGTAGTAGATACATACAGATTATTACGATTTTTGCAAACCAAAAAACGTGATTTTCACAAAAAGCTGTTTCAAGGTTCGGTAACAATCAGTAAATTGTTTGCAAATTTAACAAACAACATGTTTTGATAATACTATATAAAGCCTTTTAACCACAGCACAATTTTTAGGAGCCCATGGTTTTCTTACTTTTACATTTTTTTTTTATAATTAACACGCGCTAAAGAGGTTATGACTACTCTTTTAATGTAATGTGATTTGCACAACGCGGGAATTAAGAAAATTGGGATAGGGAAGATAGGAGATACCGATGAACATTGGTTTTAAATGTCTGCAAATTGTACTGAGTTGGAAACACATTTGTGTTTTACCGCTTTTGAAAGAATCTCTATACATTATAGTAAGACCGAAAATAGGCTGAATGGTAAACTGATGGGCATTCCTAGCATGACGAGTATTGCGGTTGAATTTTCGAAGGGGTGGAATGCAGCTGGGGATTTCATTTAAGCACTGTTTGTTAAAGAAGCGATAAATCAGTGAGAGACATGTTATACATTTCTGCAATGTTCAAGCGAATTTAGTGAATTCGCGATATTCGTGTCTCCGATGAGTTTTATCGCCCGATTTTGGATCCTATCCAGTAGGTGCAGTGTGGTTTTTGGCGCACCAGACCAGATACGAGAACTGTACTCAAGTTTGGGGCGAATGAACACCTTATCAGAAGGAGCACCGTTTTTTTTTCGCAGCGTTCTTGGCGACTTCGTGTATGTGGTCGTTCCAACGAAGGTTGTTATGAACACACATACCGAGAATGGAAAGCCTTTCGGTTTCGGTGATGCAAGTGCCATTCATGGATAATGGTTGAAGGTTAGGGTTTCGCTTTAGAGACAGCAGATAGCATTGTGTTTTGGAAGCATTAAACACTCTGTTGGTTGAACCACAATTTATAATGCTGTCAAGGTCAGAACTTAATGAGCTTAACATACGTTGTCGTCCAGTTCTGCTGCCGAAGAGCAGGTACGTGACTCCTAGAATGAATATAAGAAGCTAAGGATGAGAGTGCTGTCATCAGCGAAAGAGTGAAGAAGTTACAGACATAAAAATGAGAAAGAGAGTGGGAGAAAAAACGGAGCCCTGGGGAACACCAGCATTTCAATTGTGAATTTCAGACTTGAAACCATCCAAGACAACTTGAATTGAACGGTCAGAAAGGTTATTTCTAATCCATTGAATAAGGGACGCATGGGCATGGATCCTATAAGCACGCATTTTCGACAGAAAAGCTTTATGCCAAATGTTGGCCCAATGAAAATGGGTTGCTGCTTTTGAAATAGGTCACAAACAGTTCAGGCTGTAATTTATTTAAATATTGGAGTTCCTCAGAGTTCTGTCTTGTGACCAATACTATTTTTAATGTTGATTACTTGTTTGATTGCCTTTTAAAGGGTAACTGACAGCAATTCGCGGATGATGTTGGCTTAACGTATTGTTCAGACAGTTCTTCAAATGTTATCAGTTATCACAGACATCAAAGTTGATTTTTATTTATTGAAAGGATGGTTTACGGAACATAAGTTGATTATCAGCCAAAAACTAAAATGTTGTTTACGTTTGGCGGCGCTAACCAGTTTCTGAGCTGATTTCTACTTTCATGCGACTGAAAGTAGAAATGAAGTGTAGGCTATCGTTTTTAGATAAATGCAATGCAAACGTCGTCAGTTTATCGCTGTTGATTGCAGTTTTTTGATAAGCCTCAAGAGGTACATCGTCAAGAAGTTATGGACAGAATTTAAAAGTTGACGCAATACGTTAGCAATTTTTTGGCAGAAATTCAGAATTTTTCTCTTCAATGAAATTCGTTAAAGCAATTTTGCGAGATTTTGTTTGAAATTTGGCTTTCGCTTCTTTTTGTTTTTGTTTTTTTTGGATTTAATATGAATATTTCAATAGGCCAAATCAATGTATTTCAATTAAAGTTTACATTTGCATGCATACTAGTTCAAATTTTGTATTATTCAAATAGTTGGAGGATTCCCCTTAATATTTAATAGATCCTTTGCCAAAAGTTCCGAACATGGGATATGAAGTTCCTTGCACCTTCATTGCCAGTTTGATTTGTGATCTCGAAATATCAATTTAAAGAGGTGTCTGGAATAGATAACTATTGACTCCATTCTCCATGTCATAAAGAAACAAAATATGAAATTATATGCATGCATTATATACCTATTTTGTTTTACAAGTTTACAAGCTGGACAAGTCAATCTATATATCTACGATTAGATTAAGTACAACTTGTCTGTGGATTTTGAGAGAGAATGGCTTGGTTATGGGTGGTTACGCACATCATCATTTGATATCAATCGATAGACAGCAGTCCGCTAGGATAGAACACCAATGCTGGCGGCACTATGGGATGTACGTTTTGAAACTTATGATGGAAAACAAATTCACTTATGATCTTTAATAAAAAAAAAAGTTGTTCCCTTTCCGTGACAATGTTTATACAACATTGCCGTGACCAGGATTCGAACCTGGGTTACCACGGCCACAACGTGGGGTCCTAACCACTAGACGATCACGGCTATTAGGGGACTTGGCATCACGTGTGGGAGAGATTACACTTTAGTTTAGAGGTCCATTATATATAAAATAAATAAAATGCGGTAATTCTATCCCTAATCTGTATCAAGTCATACGGTTTAATCAAAATTTACAGCAAGGGCTCAGTACATAAAATGTATTGTCTAAGAAAACTGAATTTCAGGAGTTAAGAAAATGCTCGCAAAATACGTCAAGTACCCATACCAATACCTATATCTAAAGGTTTATATTGTGTTTCGTTACGTCTTTCTCACATTGTCACTTCATTGAACATAATTCTTGTTTCTAAATGAATTGAGTCTGTTTATCTACTAGAACCACCCAGATTTGAGTAGGAGTCTTAGGAGTAATTTAAGATCCACATTCTCTAGATCCTCTAGTTTATCAAACAAGTAGCAGAAGTATCGTTTTTCTGCTGTTTTTGAATGCTATGGGCACTCGCACAGTAGGTGGAGAACAGATTATATTTTTACAACGTCCCTACAGCTTCTGCAGAAGTCATTATGCAGTATGCGTAAACCCAGCCGTTCCGCGTGTAAGCCTATCGCATAGTGTCCAGTGATGACCCCCGTGAGTATACGAATATCTTTGTGGCTCAGTCCGATCATAAATTTAGATCTCTTTCTGCTCAACCCTGGCCATAGTTCTTTTGTATTCCTGCAGGTATTGATATTCCTCCAACGAAGATTTGTTTTACTCCAGGACTCAATGTGGTTGACAAGCTTACTTAGCGCAGTTCTTACTGTTTTTAAGGCCAGCATTTAGTTTCGCAAGCTCATCCGCATGCTCATTACCTGGAATATCAATATGCCCTGGAACCCAGAATAAGTCACCATGTTGGCTTGTGATATTTGGTCCAGACATTTCTTGGATTGGCTTACTGACCTTGACTTCATTACGACTGACTCCATGACTTTTTTGTCCACTTGGCTGTCATAGTAAATGGCGATTTGTTTGTCGAAAATGTTTCGTCTCTTTATATCCTTTGACATGTAAGAGACAATACTGAGACTCCCACGCTCAACACACTTCTGCCGATTTGCAGTTACATAAATTATCGTTAAATAGAAATTTGCATTGACAAAAATGTCCGGCTCACCAACACCCACACTCACTAATCACTCGCTCCTAAATTCTTACTTCACTTCGGGTAATGCCCAAAACACGTCATGTGCACCAGTGCACACGTTAATTGCAAAAATATTTTCAAAAAAACATCAGCTGCTAAGTCGGCGAGTTGTGTAAGTAGCCATATGTCATAGAATGCACATCTGTCTTACTTGCAGCACTGCATTCTTCGCTGCATCCAGAATTTCTGCACATGTGTTTTGGGCACAAGGCGTTCAAGAATTTTATCCGTTGAGTTTGAAACTCATTAGGGTCCCCCCTTTCCATTTTAGGTCGACAATTTTAAGTTTTGACATATTTTTACAATAGTTCCCCCTTTTTATTTTAGAACGAAGCAAAAATTTAAACGCTTTGTCAAACTCATGTTAATTTTTTTGGTTTTGGCTGAAATATACAATATAGAGATTTTGTGTCTATCATTTGAATTTGAAGTATTCAGGGATTTGTTTTAAAATTTGCATTAGCAGTAAATGACTGGTTAGCCCATAACCCAAATATAAATTTTGATTAAAATCGTTAGGGCCGCTTTCTAAAACAAATCAAACTTGTTTAAAACAGTTATAATGGAAGATTCACGAAAAACGCGACAAAAAAATCGAGTTAAAAACAACGTGATAAGAACGCTTCAAAAACACGCGAAAAAAAAACAGTGCAAAACAACGCAAATTCTAGAGAAGTAGAAGAAAAAGAAGAAGAAGTAAGTGACGGAAATTAAGACAGTGCAAAGTTTTAACATTTTCATTTGTAGAACTGTATATTAAAGTTAAAATAGGAGCTTTCTTCTTCCTAAGTGGCCAAACTGGGTGTGAACACTTGATTGGTTATTTGAGATTTGTTTTATTACCTTGGGTGAGGTCTGGAATGATTTACCAATTATTATCAGACGTTAAGCCTGGTACGCTGTTCGAGTGAAATCCAAATTTTCATACAAATTTTTCACTGCGAAATGTCAAAATGAACTTTTCAAGTGAAAATTTCAACAGGCAGTACGCTGTTGAAGTGAAAAATAATTGTTTAAAAAGTGATATGTAGAGGGCGTTACTTGCTATTTCACTTGGTTTTTATTGTCCGTCGCATTAAATTTTTGACATTTCGGCGTGAAAATTTCACAGCAATTTCTTGGAGAGGAGTGAAAAATTCACTTCACTTGAACAGCGTACCAGCCTTTACTACTACTAAAAAATGCTTATATGAGTTTTTGTTGTATTCTCGTGTTTTATTTTGAATTTTGACACTTCGAAATGTCAGCTGAATATGCAGGCAGTTGTCGGCTACTACTCCATACCATAAGCGTCAATCTGGGACAATAAAAACTTGAATACATTAAGCCGATCAGCTAAAAATCGGAACCTGCTAAATGACTAAGGGCCGTTTGCTCATACGACTCTTTACGATTTAAGTTCTACTTAAATACTTATGGGCTACTTTTTTTAGGGTATAAACTGTTGCATAAGAGTTTATGTGGCAATGGATCGTGGTTTGTTCGGGTCCTTAAAACATGAAAAGGACTGAACCAAATTGAATACTTCCTTCTGTGGATTTGTTCGTAATCACTCCGCGAAGTTTTAGGAAAAAAGAAAAATATGGTTGCGCTACATTTCATTTTTCAGTTTAATTCAATAACCGTTCAACAGGTGACGCTTTTGCCCATCTCCAAAGCCGCTCAACCGATTTCAATAAAAAAAATGTTTAGATGAATACGGTTGGTTATTAACTCAATAAGTGGCGCTGTTGTCGATTCCCGACACCACTCAACCGATTTTAATAAAATTTTGTGGATGGGTATGGTTGGTTTCAACTTGAAAGATATAATAGTTTTTACCCTGTACATTTTTATATAGATAGGTATAGCTTCCGTCAACCCTGCAAATCAACAAAAATCCTATTTGCTACATTTTAAAGCAATTAGTCATGGCAGAAGTGTTAAAAAATTGTAAATTGATCATATTGGATGAGTGCACAATGGCGAACAAACTATCCTTGATCGAACATTGAAAGATTTGCGCAACAATAATCCTCGGTTTGGTGGCGTGATGATACTGTTTGTGGGCGACTTCCGACAAACACTTCTCGTGATTCCGAAATAAATAATAGATGAATTAAACGCTTGTCTCAAGTTGTATTTGTGATACGTGAAAAGCATTCCATTGAGTATGAATAATCGAGTGTTTCTAAAAAAGGATAAAGCCGCAGAAGTTTTCTTCAAAGAACTGAGATTTGGGAAAGGACAAATTCCTGTATAGATACATTCAGTGATTTAATAACGATTCCACCTACCATTTGTCAATTCACTTCAACGAAAGAAGGATGAACTCATCGCTAATCTGCATCCGAACGCAGGTCAACATTATGGCAAATACGATAAGATGTTTTTAGCAGCAAAAAATATTGATAACTGAAAAAGGACGATTCAAAATCAAATTCCGAGAGAAATCGATCAATAACGTTGAAAACGAAGACAAAGTCGTCAATTGTCCAGTGGAATTCCTAAACTCTTTGGATTGGCCTGGCATGCCATGCCGCCTCATCATTTGCCTTAAAGTTGGATCTGTCATCATTATGCTACGAAATCTTTATGTCCCGAAACTGTGCAATGGAACCCGACTGATTGTGACGAAACTAATAAACAATGTGAAAGTGGCAAGGATAGATTCAAAAATGCCTTAATCCGCGAATTCTACCAGTTGAAGAACCGATTTGCTTTTCCCTCCTGCTCTGATAGGTGGCATATATCTAGTAGCTCGGTGTCGGTGGATGTGGCAGCCAAATTGAGTTCATATCACTATTAGTGACCATGAAGGGCGCATTACCAAGTTCGCGTCCGCGCAGATAGTTTCGGTGTTAGAAATAATGAATTTTACAAAACGCATTCAATTCCCAGTGAAACTTGCACTTGCGATGACCATTAACAAGTCACAAGAGCCGTCTCTAGAAGTGTGCGACATAAATCTGGAAATGTCATGCTTTTCACGTGGCCAGCTATAAGTGGCGTGTTCCCGAGTTGGGAAACCATCCTCACCTCTCACCTTACAGCGGAAAATAAAATGTTTTGTGTATTGTACCATACATACAGCCCTACATTGAATAATTACAATCACTTTTTCTATTCTTTTTTTAGATATCTATCCATAAAACAAATACACTTTTGAAGCTGTTATTTTCTGACATTTGACAAGTAGAAACTACGCCATTACTAAAAATGGAACGATACACGCTTCAACAACGCATTGAAATTATAAAAATTCACTACAAAAATGGTGAAAATTTTGCAGTCACAATTCGCAAAGCTAAAGCATTTTTGGGTCGTCGTGAAGCAGCTTGCCGGACCGCAATACAGAAATTGGTGGAAAAATTCGAACTGTTGGGACAAGTAAGTGATGTGAAGAATAAAACCCGCCGTGCACGTCGCTCAAGAACAACTAAGAATATTGCTGCTGTAGCCCAAAGTGTTGAAAAAAACCCAGGTTTGTCCATTCCTCATCGTTCTTTGGAATTGGGCATGATTAATGATTTTTTATGGTAGGAGTTGGATGGTATTGATCTGGACAACGTTTATTTTCAACAAGACGGCGCTAGGTGCCACACAAGCAACGAAACCATTGATCTTTTACGGAAAAAGTTTCCGGACCGTGTTACCTATCTCTCGAAGAGGTGATCACAATTGGCCACCGAGATCTTGTGATTTAACACCTTGCGACTTCTTCCTTTGGAGCCACGTTAAAGATACGGTCTACGCCAACAGCCCAGCGTCGATTCAAGATCTCAAAGAAGAAATTCGTGAGTCAGCCACTTTGCGATTTTGTTATGTAAAATTTCATGAAAAGGAAATGGTCGTGGTGGCCATTTGGCTGATGTTGTTTGTCATTATTAACGGTATACCTTCCTCTTTATTATTAAATAAATATCCGATAATTTATCTCAAAAAATGGCATTTTTCTTTGAATATCAAAATAACAAATCTTATTAGAAAACCTATTAGATTTCAATAAATGAATTTCTCGATATTCTATTTTCGCTAAATATCGGACCATGTGGTTCACTATAGCGCCTTACTATTGGAAAAAATGTTTGAGAGGCAGTGCCTCAGGGCCTGTCTAGGGTTGTTTAGAACTCTATCTATCCCAACAAGACCCTATATACAATGGGGGTCGACTGAATAGGATTGACAATTTCCTAATTAATGTGATTCGAAGGCACGTTGCAAGAGCGATGGCCATCGATAATAGCCTGATGTCAGGGGCTTACTACCCCAACTTAATGAACCACGAGAGTACGATCCGGCCTGGCTTTGTCCCGCCTGAGGGATTTCTTGACGTTGACATAAAAGGATTAGTTCAGACAAAAGATGGTGTGGCGGTGGCCATCGGTACGGGTACGCCGCCAATGCTCAGGAGCTTCTCCGATTTAGTACCTCATATTACGGATCGGGACTTAAGGGATACAGAAAAGCAATTTGCCAAATTTTGGTGATTTTTTATGGTTTCATTTCGTTGCCAATGGACTAATGCAGGTAGTCATTGTGACACATTTTCGATTTAACCTAAACGGCTTAAAACTGCAGGTTAATATGAATAAAATTAAACAATCTTTGTTGCTCCTCCACAAAGATTGTTTAGGAACTATTTTTTTTATCTGTAAAAAAGAGAAAGCTATTTGAATATTTGTTTATGTGCTCAATAAATAAAATTTAATATTTTGTTCATAAAAAAATTAAATTCGAATTTTAAAAAGTTCAATATTATAAAAACATAAATAAAGAAAGAGAGAGATATTCGAATCAGACCACCAATGTCGGGTCTCTTTTCGTCTATCTTCTTTTTTTATTGGTGTAGTGGGGGAGAAATTCTGATATTATTCGTTTCTCTTATATGTTTGTTTGTTTGTTTCGTATATTTAGCGGATCATCCACTATTTAAAATTCATTTTTAAAAAAATTACAAGATTATTATATACTAACTTACTAAGATAAATAACTTACATACTATGCGGAAAATTACATCTTACGAAGCTTATGATTTTTCTTTTGAATATGGCCAAATTTCTTTCGTTTTTTATATCTTGAGGCATTGAATTAAATAACTGGAAACCTTTGTATACAATACTATTTTGTGTATTCATTCCGTAAATGGTAAGGCTGAACTTCACTTACATATCTCATATATTTTTTTAAGTACTTAGGCAGCATATCACATTTGATTTTGAAGACATAGCATAAAACATTAACAAGGATTCTTTGTTTAACACTTAACCATTGTAACATATTCAACATAAACACAACTAACGTATATCGATTACATTTTAAAATAATTCGCATGGCTCTATTATGAATTTGTTGTAGTTTTAGTAACACATAATCACTACATAAAAATAAAATTGACGAACAATACTCAAAGTGTGGTTTAATCATTACATTAAAGATATTTATTGCATACATTGTTGGAATTTTATTCCGTATTCTATTTAAAAAGAACACCTTTTTTGATACTTTTTTTACAATATAGTTTATGTGTAAATCGAATTTTAATTTCGAGTCAATTATAACTCCTAAGTATTTAATTTGCTCAACTTGTTCTAATGTTTGGCTATCTACCTTTAAGTTTAATCTGTGATTATATTTAAAAATCATACATTTCGATTAAGAGACATTTAACTTTAATTTATTTGATATCAGCCATGTTTGGGTGGCCGAGTACCGCTCAATATTTTAATGCATTTATAATTTTGTTTCAGAGTTCGCTCGCACTGATATGACTGATATATGCAATGTAGAATGTAGTTCACAAAATATCCCACAGGGCGTTATTGGGTTATTCTCTTTTTGAGTAAACTTACTCTCTAGGGAGAATCTGTATTCTCTGTAGTTTGCAGATTTTCGCTCGCTGTCGCTGGAGCTGTTTGAACAGGGAATAACAAAAATTTGTTTATTTCGTTTTGTTTGGTTTTTCGGTAGATACATAGGTACTTGATATTATTAATGTTGTTTAATAAAGTCAAGGAAGCAACAACGAGATACGCAGATAAAGTTAGTAACATGGATATGAGAGTGGGGTCGAAATGAATGATGATTTTTTATTGTAGATGTATTTGAATTTGTTTGCTTTGTATTTAGATGTAGAAAGTAGAAATGTTTGGGGTTTCAGTTATCTTGAAATAAAGTACTAACTACTGCTACGTAGATACCCACAACACAAAATAGCTGTCTTGTTATATCCTATTGCCTTTAAATTTGTTCACCCCTTTCTACTTTTACCTTGTCGTGGCTGAGATGCTCATAAAATAAAATTTATCCAAAAACATATCGTTTTTAGTTTCAAACTTTGTAGGGTAATTAGGTAACCCCCCTTTGGTAGTACTGAGAATACTATCAGTCGCACAGAAAGGCCAAAAAGGCAACAGCGGGTATTTCATTTTTTTTTTTTCATTTCATATCATTTATTTCATTCATTAAATAGCTTAACACCTTAAGATAAAGTATCTTATAAAATAGCGCAAGCTTCAGTAAGTATTTTAACAAATTGGACTCGCTTTTTTCTATCAACGTAGGTACCTATATAAAGTTAGGGTGCAATATGATACAACTTTCGGTTTATAAAGATTTACGAAAAAGTCCTTTATAAACGGTAAGAGAGATCTTGCAACCCCTTAGCTAGAATTTTGTTAAAGGACAATAGAACAGACATCCATGTTTATGTTTAACTACCTATTTATACATATGTAGGTACAAAAAAATCCATCCTAGACGTACAGTACATACAAAGCAATAGCAACAATTAAGCACAAACCGATTTTATATATCTAATGAGCCAAAATCATAAGGCAATGAACGAAAAATGAATAATAGAATTTGTATAATATTAATTTAATTTGTGCTTGGATTTGAGTTTGCCAACAGCTATAGTCTATCGCCATGTTTAAAGCTTGTCCCTTTTTGTTGTTTTTTTATTTTGATTTGCTCGATTTGTTGTGCAGTGAAATTTGTATTATTTTTATTTAATGTTCGTTGAGGGAGTTCTCACTTTGCAGACTCTGTAACAGTGTTGCCAGTTCGTGGGAATACCCCTTTTCGTGGGGAATTTCAGTCCAAAATTTGTTGAAAGGGGAAAAGGGGAATCTTCTCTCTCCTAGCACGAAATGTGGGGAAATCATAAAATTAATTTTAATTTGTCAAAAACTCGTTAAGTTTCTTGTTCATGGTCCTGATTCTTGATTGGGATTGAGACGCTGAGCGCTTGTTGGGTGAAACCTCTTTAAACGCTATATGTTTTATAAGATCAGGGTTCAGGAATAGAAATGTGGAGTGCTTCAATTTCAAACCTACTGCCGAACATTTCTCTTTTTTTGATAATTCTATACATAAATAATTTAAACATATGTTACTAAAAAAAAATGGGGAAAAGGGGAAATCGATGGTCTGTGATGGGGAATTTCACTTAAAGCGGCTGGCAACACTGCTCTGTACCTAGTCACAAATCAACATAAGTGATCTTGAACGTGGAGGGTGTGCCCGGCTACCTATTTGTGCACTTATCCATGTAAACACGTTTCCATGAGCTCGGAGTTTATACCAGCCTTAAATCTATCTACATTATATTTAATTTGTTTGTATTTGTTATTCCATAAACTTTTTTTAAAAACTGGAAACTTCGACATTTTTTTTTCGACTATCAATCAACATGACATTCTCTTATTACGTGGTGTAGTTCAAATGGATTAGATGCAAGAATTATCATCACCCCGATAGCCGTGATCGTCTAGTGGTTAGGACCCCACGTTGTGGCCGTGGTAACCCAGGTTCGAATCCTGGTCACGGCAATGTTGAACAAACATTGTCACGGAGGGGTTTATTTTTTATTTTTTTTGTGAATATAACACAACAACAAATTCAGTCAGTAGGTAATAACTACTGCTTTTTTTGTATTTTATAAGCCATGGAGAACAGGAACTTTCATCTTCCTAAATGGCCACTTGGATGGTGAGTTGAGATCTTTTTTATATTACCGACGCCCCACCTTGAGTGAGGTGGGCAATGATTTTGATTTACCAAACGCTAGTTGACAATTTTGGGCCTTGGTAAACTGCAGACTGTTGGCGCCACCAAAAGTAAAGTAAAGTTGACAGTTTGAAAGCTGTACAACAAACTGCCCTGTACCAAAACAAATCATCACCAATTTACACAATTTAAATTTTATTTACTCATTGTTTAATTTTTCTTACATCATTATATAGCATAGAATAACATAACTTCCTGGTTGCAATTACACAGTATAATCATTATTAAATAAAATTGACTAAACATGTTTTCTGCATACATAAACTTTCCGTTTTTTCTATAAATCCTTCTCGATTTTGTTGTGACTTTTTTCCATTTGAATACTATATACACGAATAAAAGCCGCTTGGGGGTGGAGTAGGGGGAGAAATCCATAAGAAAATAATAACAAAAAATATAAACGCTTGATAAAACAAACACATACGTAAAACTATTTAACAGCTACAAGGAAAGGAAACAAATAATAATTTTATATAATGCTAGATTGGTGTGGAGCTCTCTCGTGCTAGTGGAATGTCTCGCGGCAGGAAAAAGCACCACCAAAGAAAAGATTGTTGAAGAAATAAAGTTACAATTTAAAACAAAAGTCAACAACTAACGATCAATGCAATTCTAAGGCTGTCCGAAAAGCATTTCGGAACCAGGAGGGATGGAACTGGGATCTACATTTGTTCCGAAATAGTTTGCCGACTGGAAAACATTTGTTACTATTGGTTGGGATAATGTCTGCTCGGTGCTGTTGCTTGTAGGCGGATGCTGATGCTGTAAAGTTAGATTATACGGATTCTGTACATATTCTGTGTAGATATCGGAGTCTGTTGGCGGTGGCTGTGATGGGACATATACCGGTGAGAAACTATGCACAATCGATGATGCGGGCAGCTTGTTGAGACTAGGATATTGATTCCCCGCAAGTTCATGACTGACTGGCACATTTGGCACTGAGTGTATAGGCGAACTGGCATTCGCTGACGCCACATCTTGCTGTTGGCGTTGGAAATGCTGATAGTATTCGGCATATTGCTCTTGCATAATCATTTGAGCAGAGTAGGCCTGTGCACTTGAAACTGATGTTGGTGGGGGCGTTTCAGGTAGCTCTATGGAGAATTCATAGCCGCTGCTTTGAGCTTGATAAGAAGGAGCTGGTGGAGCAATTAATGGGGTTGTGTCGGAAATGGGCTCTGACTTCGGACTTGATTCGGGTGAGATTATTTGTTTCCCTTGGAATTGTAGTGAGTCGGGTGGCATGACTGAGCTAACGGTATTGGTAGGGGTTATCATAGCAGCGGACGCAACGATCGAAATGGGTTGAACGATAGCTGGAGTAGGCTGCTGCAGGAGCGGACTGCCAGTGCTCATGGTTGACGGCTGTTGTGGTATAAGAATGGGGATGTGCGCCTGAAATGAAAAACAAAAATGTATTTAGTGAACTAATTTAATACAAACACTAACATGACATGACACTGAATGCAACGGAGCGATAGATATTACCTGTCCCAATATAAATGATTGTCCCTGTGTGATGTCGGTTGGTGGCTGCAAGATGATGCTCGACTTTGGCGATCCCAATGACTCAACGGGTACCCCACTCGGTACTATAACTTCGCCATTATTAGTGTTCAATCTGCCGGCGGTCATCTGCGGCAGTATGGTTACATGGGGTATGTTCGCGATATTTTGGTCATTTAACTGAGTCATCATTTGAGGACGTTTTGCTGTAAAGAGCGAAAGAAATCATTATTGTGGTTGCTTGTTGAAAACCAACCGTAACTAACTCACCTTCGTCACTAAAGAGTTCTGCTTGTAGGTTGGGCAGAAACTCGCCGATCCTCTTCCAAGTTAACTCCCAAAGTGGAACATGCAGTGTGCCATCATTGCAATGGAATACCCTCACCGAGTGCATCACCAAAAGCATATTCTTTAGAATCTCCAACATTTGCTCGTACAACATATCCGAACCGACCTTCATAAACTTCTCTATGTAGTCCAGAATCTCTAGCCAGAGATCATTGAATGCCTCGAGCTCAATTAACGGTGTCAAGTGATGGAGGAACACCTTTGACATTATGGTGGCGGTTCGAATGCGAGACTCTTCCAATAGAACTCCATCGATTCCATTAATAGACGGGCTCTCTGGCAGGAGCTCATTGAGCAGCGGAAAGAGGACCAATTTGAAACAACTCGCCCACTCTGATCCGCTCAGAGTTTGTAGATCATGAACGAGTAACGCTCTTTGCTGTAAGCATGAAATGGCATAGGTTCTTACTTCCCTTCTATGATCCATTGCCAGGCGAGCAATGCCTTGCAACAGCGGGCACCATCCTTGAGCCCATAGGGCCGAGCACTGGGGCACGGCGCATCCCTCCTCAGCCCACCAACGGAAGATCTGGGCGGTCCGTGTGTACAAAGTGTACATCAAATCAAGTAATTGTATGGAAAGTGTTTCGTAGCGCTGGCTCAATTCATCATCCTCGCTGTCACTTTTGTGGTCAGCTGACTTTTTATCCTTCTTTGTTGACTTTTTCTTATGATGCGGTGGTCTGGTGTTTAGTTTCTTACGAGTTTTTAAGTCACCATCCCGGCATGCCTCAACAAAAGTACGTATACATCGCACACACGACTCGAAATTGTAGGGCGTAATGTGAGCCACATTGCGTACAATAAACGTTAAACTATCCCAACACTTGAATAGCGCAAATGGTGAGTGTTCCATTAGTTTGCAAGGATAAACGAGAGTGCTCGGTGAGGGAGGAGACTGCGGTCTCGAGCTCATAGACAACTCACTGTCCTTATTAACCAGGATCCAATTCTCGGCCGATGGACTTGGAAATGGCGTACTTGTAGTCGAGCTTGCAGGCGGTGTTTGTTGTTGTTGCTGCTTTGCAGCCACCTCTGAATCTGAAATGTATCCACGATCAGGTAGTCCCGAATCCTCTTCACTGCTTAGTGCACCATCAGACTTAGTCCCAGGCGGTGGCAAGGTATCCTCAAACTCTGGCGGCACGGCGCCAGCTCCAACACACTCAAGGATTGTGAATATAATCTGCCAATCCAACTCTGAATGGATATTCTGAGCACTTGTCTTAAGCAACTCATAGATTCCAATGGAGACCTGCGTAGAAATCCTAAAAATCACACTCGGCTTCAGCATGAGGAGCATTTTTAGACTCTGCAGCACAATCGGGCAGAGTTCTTCGTTTCGCATCAAATAAATTGCCAACTTCAAAATGGCAACAATGCTTCTATTCAGCAGATAGTCATACCCGCACGATGAACCACCCATTAGAAGCAAATACATTTGATCCCGCACCGAGCCCCACAGCGGAATCATACGATCTCTGTTATGGATCACAATTTTCACAAGAAATTCCATCCAAAACACCACAATGTCCTCAGAGTAGGGCAGTCCAACTGACTTATGAGCATTGGGAGGCTTTATCAGCGACAGAACACACTTGATTAACTCCTGCAGTGACTCAAATTGCACGAACTTTGATTCTTGGATCATTTGATCCAACTGGCATTCCTTTATGCACTTTTTACCAATTTTAATAAACTCTTGCTCTTCGTACGTCGGTTCTCGTTGACCCTCAGAGCTGAGGTACGAGTAGAGACTGCTGAAGAGACCGACCTCGGGCTTAGAACTTGGCTTCTCTAGAATAAGTGCAGCCTTACCGCTGGGCTCGCAGAAATCTTCAACTTCTACCAATGATTTGGGTAGCAATTTTAAGCGAAACAGTTGAATAAGAACTTCGAGAATGTTTTTCCAGCTCTCACGTAAACAGTCGCCGTAGTCGTGCAGCAATGTAAACACTGTTTTAATGGCCGCCTGGGCTTTGGGATTCAAGCCAAAGTTGACTGCAAGAACTATATCGTTCGACGCGTCTGGTTGGATATTGAGCAATGTAGTGAATTTGCATAGGGTAAGGACGAGAGCATCGAAATCTTCGTGAAGATTGTAGTATGCTGCGATACCAGCGCATTTTGTGAAACCTGCAAGGAAAAATGGTTACAATTTAATCTGGAGAAGGAAGAAGGAGGAATACGGACAATTTCACGCATATAATGACATAAACATTCATTTAATGCTAAAATGTGAAGACATACCTGCCAGTGTTCGCTGATAGCCATTCTCGCTACTTTTATCGAACATAAAGCTGAGTGCACTCAGCGACGCTCCCCATATTATATGGAAGAGTTCCTTGTCATAAGCTGAGTCCTGGACATGATTAAAGACACCATCTGACCCAACACCACGCCTCAAGAGAACCTTCCACAGATAATTTTCCCTTACGGTTCCTGTTTGCTCGGCTGGCATTACAATCTCCTCATTCCTAAAAAGAATATGCATTAAAAGGCAAATTTTTATTGCAAATAGGCAGAGCTAAACTTACTTTATTGAGCTAAAAACATTGGCCAGCATCTCCTGATCAAAGTCCATGCCACCGTTAAGTCCGCGTAAATTTTTAAAGAAATCCTCCGGTGTCATGGGAACGTTCAACCGTTTCGCGTTCGAATTGTGCTGATCCATATTCAACATAATTATAGCATAGGCCAAACTAAATGCAGAATCTGTGTTGGCAAACGGTTCGTTGTTTTGTTTCTAAAAAAAAAAATCATAGAAAGCACACATCTAACAAGATTTCAAAAGGCCAAAACTAATATTTCAACTTACATGCCAGTGGTCAGCAAAGTGCTCGAGAACAAGAAAAATCAATGGAGCCTCGCCGGGCAATCGGAAAGTCTCCAAGTACAAGCGTAATGCCTGATCGACTCTTAGTCCGGTGAAGTCAAAACTCTCGACAAAGTTCTCCAGTATCTTACTTTCGACATTCTTCTTCTTGCTGATGTACTCGCCGATCATTTTCTTGTCTAAACCAGGATTCTCTCGCAAGAACAGCACAACCTCCATTGGATCCAAAACAGTATTTAAAATGCCGTTCTCCTGTAGGTATTGGATGCCCTTGTCGGGGCGCTGATTGAAAAGCTCCGTGCCTTGGGTAAGTAGTCTCTTTTTGTTCTTTACATCGGTGAGTTGTTCCTTGGAAATCTGCTGCGACCGTGAATGCGTTCTGATGCGAGTAGATGTGTTTATGAATTTTGAAATGTTCTCCACCACCATTGTGGAATCCGTTGCAGTAGATTCATTTAAGTCGGGTTCAATTACTATGCCCTCCAGTCCCGAATTCTGTCGGGAATGTCGATTTGATGCCGGTGGCAAAGCATTTGTTCCCTCTCCACTCTTCGCAGCTACACAGTTTCGTTCTATTATTTCGATTACAGATATGAGCGTGTCCATGGATAGTAGGTGGGTACTGTACACAGCGCTTGTTGCCGATAGCGTATACTTGGATAGCAGTTTTGTTAAATTCTCAAATATATCACTACAGTATAGATCACAATCGTAGTTTATGTATAGCTCTGCTACAAAGCCTGGAACACGCCAAAGTTGTAGCAAATTATCTAAGGCGAGTTCACGCATCTCGTATGGTGTCTTTGGATTATCGCTGGCAATTATTTCGGAGAGTTTCTTCAAATAGGCTTCTAGTTGGAATTTTAAATGGTCTCGCAGCGATTCAAAAAGTAAGAAACAAACTTGCAGGTCGGAAGCGAATATCGATAGACGCTCGGAGTTCATAAGCTGCAAATTGAAAAATCAAGTAATGGTTGTTTTTACTGTCCACTTTTATATAATTTATTTTAGTCGGCTATAAAGTTAGCAGGATCATCGTTCCTGATTGAATTACTGAAGCAAAAGGGGTCAAAGTATTTGAATTCGCAAACGAAGTACTTGCGCGATGCTAAATCGATCGAAGACACCAACAGTATAACACCATACTTTCCAAAACTATCAATAAACTTTAGATTGTACCGCTCAGAAAACTTATGGCACAACGTAGACATACATCTTCTAGAAGTCTCTCAGCAATGAATGGTTAAAACTTCCATGCAAGAGCACAAACCACCACAGGAGGGGTGAAAATGATTGTGTATGTAAATGCACCAACCTGTTTTGTAATGATTTTAATGGGCTATAACAACAAAAACCATGCATTTGTGTATTTCCCTCAATACCTCATTAACTGGCACGCCAATTACTTGTACACGAGATTAAGAGAGCTTATGCAATTGTTTTGATTACTCCAAAGTTAAACTTTTGATGGCATAACCTAAATCTAAATATGTACTTACTGCAAACAAATTTCTGCACAAATCATCTTTGACCAGCTCCAGTAGAGTGTCGTATTTTCCAATATTATCTGCTCCCACTTCGAATGCAACTGTCAGTAGATTCAAGCCCATATGAACCATGATATCGGTGTTTTGTTTATCCAGAGGGTTGCAAAGTAAAATCAAAAATCTGAACAGCTCCTGAATGCACGGCAGCCCATATGGTAGCAGGGGATTAACGCCATCGTTGTCAATCGAATTTTGTTGAGTAAATCGAACTCCAACCGAGTTGACATACTCACTATCGCCTTGCTTTTCATCAGCATCGGTAGTGGCTTCGTTGTTTTCGCCATTTGTTTGTTCTGCGCTCTTCTTATCGAGCTCCGGTGCAGTCTCAGTCGAATTTACAGTTTCCTCATCGCCGACAATTCCACTTAAAGCTGTTGTGGGGGTTTGTGTCAATTTTCCCTGCATATCGAGAATATTTCCAGCTGGTGTAGCTGGAGTAGTAGCCAACGGAGGCACTTTAAGCGAGGCACACAAATTACCCGGACTTTGTGGATCATCGGCGTTTGCCGCTATAAGTGGTGACTTTTCTTCAGATTTAATTGCATTTATGCGAGGTACTTGTGTCGGTTTGGCTATATGCTTGCTCTTGTTCTTCTTGTTGTTCTCCTCGATAGATGCGGCCATCATTTTGAATTTCTTCAAAAGTCCAGCATCACTGCGATCTTCCGAGAACTGTGGCAATCGCATAAACAAGAGTAGAACCATATCTTTTAGGGCTTGTTCAGCGAAACGTCTCAACAATTCATTTAGACGCGGCTCAAAGCAGATCTTAAAGCAACTCAACATCATTTCACAGACACTTTCGTTGGTCAATGCACTACCTTCTGGACTTCGCATTAGAGTATGAAGAACCTCAATCACGCGAAATAGAGCAACACCGTCCGATGATTGATCTGTTCCCAAAAACCGTGCATGGGTAACAGCATCAGCTATACTTTCCACAGTAACCGCCAGGGTCGAGTGTGTCGGATCTATAAAAAAAGCTTGCCACTTGTAAAATGAAAAAAAAAACATAAATACAAACTAGAAATTACCAATCAATCCATAAGAGAGAAATTTATTAACTGCAACCAGCGCCAAACTTGTAACAGCACCTGTCGTCTCTTCAGATCTAATAACTTCCAAGAACGGTGCTAGAAAAACATTCGGATCGATTAGCCGCAAATCTTCGATGCGATTCAAAACTTGTTTCAGATCGACGAATAGTTTCATAAGGCCATCTTTCTCCTCGTCCTGAAATTGTTATCAACCGAATTAGTAAAATTTTGAGGTGAAGAATTTTTTTTTTAGATCACCACGTATGATGTGGAACTCCAACGAGTGCCTCTTCGCATCGCTGTCATTAGGGTGGACATTTCGCCACGCACGACAAAGATTCCATTGCCTGGAAGCGACATTTTTCCGTAGCACTTGTTTTCACAATAATTTTACTATATTTCGCTAATGAATTGAACTTTTATACTACTTATTTAGAAATTTATGTTCCCCATTATTGTTACTGTTCGGAGAAATTCTTCTTTTTCCTATTTGACAACTGAAGACGACGACAGTTTTTTTTTTAGTGCGTATGGGAGCGTAATTTGGGAAGTGATGACGTTTTGATGTCAAATTTCAAATGACAGCTGATTTCGTTAAAGCATTGGCGCATAGTATTTGAGTTCCATTTATTTGACGTCATACAAAATTTATTTGATCGAAAAATTCATTAATTCATCTTCAAAGAAAAACTTGGCACATTTGGTCAGAGAGCACGAAAGTCAAAAATGGCATTATATACCTAAAATATTATTGCAGTGAACTTACTTTAAGCTTACCTACTTCTACTATATTTTAGCATTTGAGAAATTAAACTAAATTGCTTCAAGTAGTAACAAATTTGATCTCGTGTTAACTTTTCAACCTTAGGCATGTTGGAACAATCTAAAGTTAGAGCCGACTATAGACAAGTTTGTCTGATCTTTTATCTCGACAAAACAAAATACAGTAGGATTTTTAGCACACAATTACAACAACTATGGCCTATTTGACATTATTTCCGAGATTCACACTACGCATTTTATACCATTCAAGCACAAATGTGGCTGAAACCGTTTTTTACGTAGGTATTCGTCTTCTTTACTCTGCTTGCTGTTGTGGAAACTCAAAAAACACCTGAAAACTCTCTACCAGCATTGAATGATTCTAACTTCCTACAGTGGTTGTACATTTTTGACGAATGAGTTCCATCCATGAAACTAGAAACGAAAATACATAAATACCTAATCTTTAAAAAAAAGGTTTCAAGTTTTCGAAAGTGCTAAATCAAGTATTAAAAATGGAGGATTGGAATCACTGGTCAGCTGTCATTAGTTCTGGTCATTTTGGCTGTCAAAATAAAAAAAATCCTCTCGCTACTTCAGCAGTCACTCGTTTTATCGTCACTTTTTCAGTCGTGTCGAAGAAGGAGAAAATTAAAATCGAAGCGAATTTGTTGGAAAAACAATATTTAAAGTATAACTTTTCCATTCCCACAAGAACTAAAAAAACATGGGCAATTCCGATTCAAAGTTAAACTTTCGCAAGGCCATCGTCCAACTCACAACAAAGAACAAAACTATCGATTCCAGTGACGAGGCATTCTGGGATCAATTTTGGAATGGTCACAACACAAGCTTAGAAGATGTGTTCGCATTGGTAACTGAAATGGAAATACGCAATTTACGAATGCAAAATCCGGCCAACTTAGCTACCCTTTGTTACAAGTCAGTAGAGAAACTAGCTGCTGCAGTGGACAGCAGCTGTCGCACTCATGCAGAGCAACAGTGTGTGGTGAACTGCGTTAGGTTGCTTATTAGAATTATACCTTACATCTTTGAGGACGTCGAATGGAAACACTTCTTTTGGTCATCTTTGCCGCGGGCTAATGGACAGAGGGACGCCGGAGAAACACCACTCGCACAGAGTCTGTTAAATGCAATTTGCGATTTGCTCTTTTGCCCTGACTTCACAGTTATGAGTACACGCAAATCCGGACCCGAGAAAGCAGAGGAGTTGGCAAACATTGACTCATGTGAGTATATCTGGGAAGCGGGTGTGGGATTTGCTCATTCTCCGCCAAAGAACTCGCATATGGTAAAGAGGCGAATGGAATTATTAAAATTGCTGCTAACCTGCTTCAGTGAACCAATGTACAGGTTGCCGAGTCAAACAGAAGAGCCAAACAAATGGATTGCTTACTTCACTAGCATAGACAATCGCCATGCTCTGCCACTGTTTACTTCGTTTTTGAACACAGTCTGCGCTTATGACCCAGTTGGCTTTGGTGTTCCTTATAACCATTTGCTATTCTCAGATTTCACAGAATCGTTGGTTGAGGCATGCTTGCAGATTCTAATCGTAAATCTTGATCATGATATGATTATGCAGCCGGGGGGAAACTTTGACGAAGGTTTCGGCGACAACCTGTTTATTAACTACTTGTCGAGAGTGCATCGCGACGAGGATTTCCATTTCATTTTGAAAGGCATTACACGACTTCTGAATAACCCACTGGTTCAGAACTATCTACCAAATTCAACGAAGCGCCTACATTGTCACCAAGAGTTGCTAATACTCTTCTGGAAAATCTGCGACTACAACAAGAAGTTTCTTTATTTTGTCCTCAAGAGCAGCGATGTGTTGGGCATTCTCATTCCTATTCTCTATCATCTGAACTATTCCAGGGCCGATCAATCACGCGTAGGGCTCATGCATATCGGGGTGTTTATACTGCTCTTGCTCTCGGGTGAGAGAAATTTCGGAGTTCGGCTGAATAAACCATACACCGCGACCGTGCCAATGGATATACCAGTATTCACAGGCACACATGCAGACCTAATCATCACAGTATTTCATAAGATCATTGCTACTGGGCATCAACGGTTGCAGCCATTATTTGACTGCTTGCTTACGATCCTCGTAAATGTGTCACCATATTTAAAGACGCTGTCTATGGTTGCCAGTGTAAAGCTGCTGCATTTACTCGAAGCATTTAGTACACCTTGGTTCCTGCTGTCGGCTCCATCAAACCATCATTTGGTATTTTTTCTTCTTGAAATCTTCAACAATATAATTCAGTACCAGTTCGATGGCAATTCCAATCTCGTCTACACCATCATCCGAAAGCGTCATGTGTTCCATGCAATGGCAAACCTTCCTTCAGATATGTCGGGCATTGCAAAGTGCTTGAGCACACGGAAATTTGGAAAATTCAACCTACCACCGGTGCCCGAGGGTGTGGTGAAACAAATCGCAACAAAAGTAGATATATCAGAGGACACCCCAACCGATGACACTGAGGAATCTGAAGTTGAGTCTGTCGATAACAAGGATGAGTCCACCATGGAGGGATCGCGGCCGGCACTCCCAGCCGAACCGGGAACCCTTAAAGCATCCTTGCTTGACACACCTGGAATCAATCAAATGACAGAACGGGAAAGCGCACATCCAACCGGTTCGCCCGAAGTGGCACCCACCTTAGACGAAGCAGCGGCAGTAGTTGCAGTGCAACAATCTCCATCTGAATCACGTGCAGGCACACCGCCAGTTCCAAAGGAATCGCAACCAAAATTGTCAGTCGCTACACGTGGCAGCATTCGAATGGCACCTTCAAATCAAGATCGTTGGACACCAACTCCCGAATGGATTGTCTCCTGGCGTTCAAAGCTGCCCCTCCAGACCATTATGCGGCTGTTGCAGGTGCTCGTGCCACAAGTGGAGAAGATCTGCATCGACAAAGGGCTCACCGATGAATCAGAAATTTTGAAATTTCTTCAACATGGAACTTTGGTCGGCTTGTTGCCAGTGCCACATCCCATTTTAATCCGCAAGTACCAGGCGAATAGTGGAACCACCGCATGGTTTAGAACCTACATCTGGGGAGTGATTTATTTGCGGAATGTCGACCCAGCGATATGGTATGACACAGAAGTTAAACTGTTTGAAATTCAGCGAGTCTAAAAAAAAAACGATTGTAAGTTTGAATTGAAATAAGAGCTTATATTGTAGATTGACATTGACAGAGAGATACGTGTCCAACGGATGCATTTATTTATATAGAAACAGTACTTTTTGTGTTCCGATTATATTAAGTTTTTTGTTTTCTAAGTTTCTTTGATATATTGTTTATTTAATTTAATTTTTATCAAAAAATGTAGCTCCTTTCTGTAAGGAATTGTAACAGCCTGTGTCTGTTCTCACAACAAAAACGCATAACCATTTGTTTATTTGCCATTTTGATCGGACGACAGCAGTCTTGATAGCAAAATAAGCTGAATATTTTCAGAAACGTCACATAATAAGCTTTATTGTCCTTTATTTATAGTTTTTTTTTTCAATACATGTGCAAAATGTGAAGTTCTCTCCATTATTCTGTTTAATAGTTGGCTTTTTGGGGGTTAACCGCTGGTGTTGTATCGGTTGTCTTCTTTCCATTCCTCAGTCCAGTCCAGTCCATTCCGCTGTCCAGCCATCCCGATGTCCTCAAAAACTTGTAAAGATCAGACAGTGAGACATCAGAAAGTTCTTGTAAGTCTTGGAAGTTCCTCAAGTGACCGAGACTCGGACAGTGACAAAGGAAGTGAGGTGTGTCCTCGTGGACTTCCTCGTCTCCGCAGCCCCTGCATATGTCGTCATCTTTGAGATTAAGTATCATTGTGTGGTTTCTTAAGAAGTTATGACCAGTTAGAGCCCCTACTATCCTAGATAGTGAAGACCTGCTAAACTGTAAGAGTTTATTGGTCCGGCCACTGTTATATTCTGGCCAAAGCTTCCGCGATATTTCACAGGTAGGTAGTTCTTTCCACCTGTTGTTGGTTTTCATACGAATCTTGTTTTCCACCCGCTCTCTAAGGTTGCAAAGTGGCTTGATCGACTGAAGTGCTCTGTCATGGTCCATTGCGGACCCAATTCTCGCCAGTTCATCCGCCCTCTCATTGCCGGTTATGTCGCTATGTTCAGGGACCCAGCAGAGATTCGTGGTGTGCTGCAAGCAAAGAACCTTGAGCTCTTCGCGGCAGCGTTGGACTAGTTTGGATTTTATTTCATGTGCAGAAACTGCTTTTATAGCCGCCTGGCTGTCAATGAAGATGGTAATATCCCTACGAGGTATTGCCAAAATTGACAACCTACGGGCCGCTTCCGCGATAGCCAGCACCTCCGCTTGGAACACACTACTACTATCAGGTAGCCTGATTGAGCAGTGTATATTTAATTCCTCAGAGAATATGCCGGCACCGGTTCCACAGTCCATCTTTGATCCATCCGTGTAGATGGATATTGATTTTCTTTTCGTGGGTTCATTGGTATTCCATTCCTCTCTACTCGGGAAAGAGCAGGAGAATGGTATGCCGAAGTCCAGATGGGGAGTCATATTGTCAGAAGTGACATTTTCTTAGTATTTACTTAAAATCTGTGCATACCCGAAATTGTAGGGGTCCCAAGTGTAAGCTTTTCTTATCCTTAGGGAACTTTTAGCAGCAGACTCTTCCATGTATAGGTCTAGATTTGTCAATATTTATGGCTAACGAGTACTGCAACTTATTTTTCTTATTATTCTTATTCTTATTTTTCATTCCACATGCCTATGGAAAATCAGAAGATTCATAGGTTCAGTTGTTTTCACGCTTTTTCGTATTTTTGTCATGCGCTTTGGTTTTTATTTCACACTCCAAATATGCTGATGACTTTTAATAGGTTATCAAAACATCGCATCTTCCGCCCTTTCACTGATTGCACTGTGAACATAACCCGTGTTATATGTATGGGAGGGGATTGCTGCTCCCCTTCTTGAGGTCACTGTTGGATTTGAGGTAAGTGCGAGATTGTGGGTGTATGCAAAGTGTCTTAACGCAGGGGAGCGATCCATACTTTGCATTTGCATACACCCAATCTCACACTATCTTCAAATCCAACAGGGGTCAGCATGCTCGCCCATACATATTCCATCAAAATGCGACTTAACTTATTGGGAGTTTGTTCATAATGAACTGCGTTCCAACTGAACTATCTCCAAAACTTATGAACCAATTTCCACTGGATATTTGGTGGAGTTAGTTCCAGTTGGGACTTTGTTCGTAGGCCCATGGAATACGCCTTCGACTATTTGGGTTTTACGTATGATAACGAATCATACGTAATCATAACGATTCGTTATGAAAAAAAAACAGTTTCCTTAAAATAAGTGAAAAGAAAAACAAGCGTGGACATTGTAGTAATATTTGAGAATAACTATTAGCCAAAAAATAATTCTAACCTATGTAAACGCATTGCTCTTCGTCTAAAGTTACAGTTCATTAGGTTAGGTTGAGTAGGGTGTGAGTTCGTCACAAGGACCAGGCACCATAATGGGCCCATCGCCATCCCTATTACAGTTCCTTACTTATGTAACAAATTATGCTGACTTTATAACCTACCGCTACCAGTAATTTCAAATTTCCTTTTGATCTCCAAGATTACTCAAATTCCATTACTACATATTTTTTTGTTTGTTTTTTAAGTATCGAGTTGTGTGCTATGTCATAAATTAAGATTTCTTTTTACAAAAGTTTTTTTTTACTTCACTTCTGTTCTTAATTTATTCAATTCTATCTTTTGATTTGTTATTATAATTTTAGTTACAAATTATTTAAGCTACAAAAGTAAAATATTCAAAATAAGATTTACTATATGAAACTATTAATATTACTAAAGGAATATACATATTTATATAAATTATAAATCTATATACATTTACCTTAAATAATCCTACAAGTACCTAAATTACATTCTACATACATACTTGTAAATTAAAAAATAATATACAAACACATGTGTAATAAATCATAAATAAATTAAATGTAATAAAAAAATACGTATGTGCAGCTAAAGAAAACGTGTTTTACTGGTTCTTATTCAAAGAAGCCAACTTGTAGTTCTTAATTGCAGTTTTTAGAACTTACCCTATGCACTAGTATCCGGACAGTTAACGTATTAGGCAACTTTGACTTTCAACAGTTTTGTCACTAGTAAAGCTACCGCAAAAAGTTAATATATTTGTAAAAGTGACGATATTGACTAATAATAATAGATTAACATTTTTTTAACTGTTACGTTCTAAATATTTATAAAAAATAAATTTGACGCTTCGGCTTTGATTACGTCCAAAATGAGATTGACATCAACTTCAACATTTCTTAATTGTTCTGACAGTGCCTTAAATGCGACTTGTGCCGATCTATCTATCTGCAACCGGTTGTGAACAGAATTGGAATTTGAAAAATGTTTCGCTTCTCATCCAATCGTTTTTGCTTCTTCCCAAAAACCATAATTTTGGATTGCTGTCAACGATTTCTCTTGGCGGACGCTTGTATGGAAACACCACCATGGATTTAAAAACGGTTCCGTCAGCTGGAAAAACAATTAGCACCGTCTCTTTCTCATTTGCAGCAGCAATTTGGTTACTTTTTTGTAACCGTTGGGGCTATGTTTTTGACAGTTTTTGAACAGAGGCAATAACTGCTTTCGTTACGATTTAAAACGATCGTTTGTGAAAGGTGTTTTTCTTTTTGATTCACTGAACAATCCGTTCCTCCTCTTCATTTGTCAAATTTGTGTATACTTTTTTAATTTTGCGCAGTTACAATTTTTCTACAATGGATGGCACTGGGTTCTATGGAAAAAATAGCAATGACGCGCAGAGGTTTCATACTTTCGCCGCACTGAACCAAAAGGGCTAGTGCTTATGTTTGCTTCACTTTTCCCCGCAAGTTTGTATGAAACTGACATTTCAGTAGCAGTCCATGTATGTCAATGATGTATAGATGTCAATGGGCAGAACCTTCGAATCTATGCGGTGTGTTTTTTTTACCTTCTACCTTAACAAATGCGGACAAAAACGGTTCTATAAAGGCTTGTATTTCTCGACTTTTAGTTTCCAGTTTACTTATGCCATTTCCACCCAAAGCAACAGAAACGTTTTAGCATAAGCTTTTGTCGCTTGCTGTCGAGTCACTTCCGCTTGGAATAAATACTCGGAAATTTCAAGTTGGACGTACCTAATTGTTGTTATTGCGTGCTGAAAATCGTACTTTTATGTGCCATGTTGAAGTTAAAGTTACATTCTACCAGAAGATTCGGCTCTTATATCGAACGCAAATTATGCTGTCCTGAAGTTTTACATTGAAAAATGAATGACAGCAAGAAAAACTAGTGCGCACTAGGGCCCACGTCGAATAAACCGAATGATTACCAGACGTCAATCGTAAAAAAGCGCGACATGAAAGTTCATTTACGGCAAACTGTAAACCCAAGCAGTGATAAGCGAAGCGCTTTATAATTTAACGCTCTCAACTATGCCGTTCCGTTCCGAAATTCAATGAATCAGCTGACGAAGATGACTCAAATGTCAAATGTCATTCCTTCTGAATTGAAATTGTTATTTTCGAAAAACTCCTTTTGTTTTTGTTATTATAATTTTGTTTATACCCATTAACACTTGAACACTGCATTAAAATGACCTTAGACACAGGAAAGACGGAAGAGCAAATATTCTCTACAATCCAGCAGGAGTACAAAGTTCTAGCCGAGTAGTAAGTAATTTCCGATTTGACGATATGCAAATCGTACTTTGTGTGATGTCTGAAGTGACCAATCTAAAGTGAATTTTCTTTTCAGCAAAATGGTTGCAGCGGAGAAAATTTCCGGCATATATGTGATACCATCTTTCGGAAACTCGCTATGTAATTTCAGTGTATTAGATCCAATTCTGAACAATTGATTTATTCATTTCCTTTTAAGTATGGTTTGGAGTAATATTCGTTCGGTCGGGTTATTATGCTGATGCTGTATTTCGTTTTAATATTTTGCTACCCAAAAATTTTCCACAGGACTCTACATTACCAGTAAGTATGGAAAAAAATGAATAAAAAACGTTTAATGCTGGCAGTAATACCTTCCATAGACAATCATCTTTCAAAACGAAATATTTCATCCACTGATTTGTCCCTACACTCACACGCTGGACATCACCGGAGATTTTCCCGTGTGGAAAAAAGGTGAAGATCACCTTTGGCAGGTACTGAAATTTTTGCAATTTATATTTCTCGATCCTTGGGAATCCGTTAAAGCCAGTGCATCAATACCTAATCAAGAAGCAGCCGATTTGCTTGCCCAGAATCGTGCAGAGTTTATTGCACGCGCAAAAGCGTGTGCCGAGCAAAGTAAGGAACGTGTATACGATGAATCCACAAACGAAGATCCTCATTATATAATATTTGAGAAATTTGACAGCGATACTCATGGCTCAGCAATAGAAAAGATTAAAATGAAAGCAACTGGAGGAGATTCATCATCAGGCTCTTCAGCTGGGCTTTCTTGGGTAAAGGAGGGTGAATTTAAGTCACTCAGTGTGGAATAGTATTTTTTTTTATTAATAAAGCTACAAACAAAATATATTTATCTATAATTAACTGCTTCTTTCGTTGAGTATGGTATCTTTCACCCAAGCGATATCCAATTGGAGCCTTTGTCCGTTCCATGTAAAGTGCGTTGGTGGATTCGCTTCGCCTCTTTCAAATTCAAAGTGTTTACTGAGCTCTATCGCCAGTTTAGACCGGATGAGACCTATATTGCCCACTTTTTCCCATGCTGGATGGTAGACTCTTCCAGAATCTGGATTCATGTAGATCTTATCCGGTTGGAATTCAATTGTGAGCTGGTCGTAAGTGTGGGCATATGATAACACATCCTTTCCTTAAAAATATAAATCATTCATATTTTATTGGTTTTAATACCTCCTACAAACCATTTGAATCCTTCAGTACATGGGTGAAAACAATGGGTAGATCATCACAGCGGATAAAGTTTCTCTCCCTGCCGCATAATGAAATAAATGGAAAAGCCTCACGATAGCGATTAGTGTCATTAAGTTTAACACGGGTGAAGAAAAATTTCAAGAATTGCTTCTCCTTAAAGCAGGATGTGAAGTTCTTCATTTTAGCATCATCCAAAAACAGCTGTTGATATACATGGATGTGAATATAATATATATCCAATAACACAGTTGTTGCGATTTACCTACCATTCCTTCATGATCAATGTAGTAGAAGTATTCTCTAATTTTTGGTTCTGGTTCTTGCCCTTGAATGTAGCTTAGAGTACGATAAAGTTTTATCGACCGACATTGTAGGATATTGGGGATATTTTTAATTAAAAATACTGTGGAAGACATTGAAATCGGAAGATCGAATATACAAAAATTTAGTTTGTGTTGTACTGTGTTACGAAACGATTAAGAACTGGACCGGTGTTCCAAATCTATCATCTGTTCTGTTAAGTGTCAATTCCTATTGACGTCATTACGGTCCAACACTGATTTCGCAAGCAATTTCGAACTTTCGATTCGCAATAAATGGAAATGCACTTTTGAACGTTTTTAAAGGTGACAGGTACCTAGCCTTAACGAAAGTTCTACGAACTAATTTGTTTTATTGTTGCCAATTAAGCTTCTCAGATTTGAGATTTCGTGTGCTTAATCAGGCTTAAAAACGCGGTTTGCTCTCTTTTTTGTGATATTCTTCCGACACTTTTCTACGCGATTTCCATTCACTGGTTAAATTTGAGATTAAATGAATCGACAGATTGATTTCTCAACATTTATACATAACTGATTAACAAAAATTGTTCCACCCGATGCAATGCGTTTCAAGCTCAAAAGCACTTGTATTGGTAAATCTGAAGCAACTTCGAAAAAAAATCCATATTCTTAAAAGTGTAATTGGAAAAAGATTTCCTGTTTTTTTGAAACCAATTGAAAATACCTAATAATGTCGGGGGTCTCAGCATGGTAGTAGTGTTAGTAATTTTTTATTAATATTTTATATACATTAAAATTTACATAAATATATATTATATATTACATTTATCTAGTTTCAGTCTAGTCTAGTCGCAGTTAATTTAATAACGGTGTTATATTTTATCGCTGATTGCATTGAAAAACTAACTAAAATAATGAAATATTTTCTAATTAGAAAATACTGGCACTTGGAAACTGGGAGTTTTGAAATTAGGTATCTCATATGGGCAATTACCCACGATCTGGTATCACTGATTGATTTTGTTGTAGCTGTAGCTTGGCAGTTTTGGTACTTTGGCTTGGCAGTGCCTCTTTTTTGCTGTCGCGTAGTGGTCTATTTGTTTATTGATAATAATTTTTTACATTTTAAGATTTAAGCTAAATTAAATTAAGAAGAGATCAGTTAACAAAACTAAAATGCCAGTGAGTATGAAAATATTTTCAGGTTGTATGAAATTAGTATTTAAATTTTGCAGGTTCATCAGTTCAAAGTTGAAATGACGTGTACCGGGTGCTCGGGAGCGGTAGAGCGCGTACTAGGTAAATTAGGAGGTGAGTTTAAAATGATTTTTTTATTATCAGGAGACAAACAAATTCTAATTTATATACTATATAATTATGTGCAATTTCTTACGTGCCTATTTATCTGTTTAGATAAGGTAGAAAAAGTGTCTATCGATTTGGAAGGCAAACGAGTTGATATTACCTCTGATTTATCGTCCAATGAACTACTGGAGGTTTTAAAGAAGACTGGAAAGGAATCCAACTATTTGGGATTAAAAGAGTAAATGGTGGCAAAATGCAAAAGATGTGGTTTTCATTTATATTTATGTAACAGCTGTTCACTAGAATATTAAAATATAGTAGCACATAAAAGGTTTGCCATTTTTTCTTAAGACGTATATATTTGAAGTTGAATAAGGAGTAATCATCTTTATCTCGTTTTATATCTTTGCATGCACGTATGTACATACATACTTTTTGGTTTAATTACATAATAGTATTATGTTCATTTCGTTGATTTATAAAAGTCTAAGGAGGCAGAACTGAACTGAAGTGTGCCGGCTTACAGCTGGAGAAAAATACGAAAGACCATTTAATTAATTAAATCGCAGGCGGTATACTTCCAATTTATTGGTCTTAAGTCACGGGAACACGTATGCAATAATTAAAGAGAACTTGGTCTATAGCAATGGAAAGGCAGCATCTCCTGCAAGACAGGGGTCAAATGAAAAGTTACTGGGAACAGAACTATTCTCTTCAATTGGTAGAGGAATGTTAGAACAGCTGATTCATGGATCACGGCAGAACTCCTGAGAACGTGGTCAACTGTGGAGCTATCTAGACAGGCTAAATATGGCCGACCTGATCCTCTCAAAAAAATAGTTCTAAGCGTAAATAGAGGAACAGCGGAATGGGTGGTGGCATTTTCATTAGTACATGGTTATTTCGGGTATTATTTAAGGAAGATGGATGATATCTGCAAACTATGCCTGGAGAAATTTGTGACAGCGGCACAACCGGCGCTAGCTGCCAGAAGAACGAAGATCTTACGGCGGATGAAACAAGCTGTGTTTCTTTCGTCCCCGTCACGGCTATAGGATAAGCAAAATGAAAAAATCCCTTGTTAAATACAACAAATGCTTAACCTGGATAATTATCGGGGTTAACAGCTTCGCGGCGATAGAGAAAAGTATAGCCAACACAAATTTGTGTATGTTATCGATAACTTGTATGGACATTTCATAAATGACATTTGACATGCTGACAAAAATTAAAATTAAAAAATTCGAATTTGAAAAAAATGTCTTAGCAAGCCAACGAAAAAAGGCAAATTACAAAGAAATGTAATATATGAAACAATATACAATATGTTATTGTGTTAACTTGATTCATTTTTTATTTGAATAGAAACTTTTTGGTGCCTCTGCTTCGTTAGAATCTTCCATTAAGAACATTTTATCAAATTAAATTTTTCAAATACCAATTTTACTGTCAATGTCAATTTGACTTTCAGATTGATGCGTTGCCAACTCATGGTTTTATTCTTCGATGTTCGTTTTTTTCGGCAATCCTTGATAGAGACGCTGATAGGGACGAAAGAAACAAAGCTACAGATATCCCATAAACAGATGCTAGCATTAATACTAGAAATTGAATCCAGCTAAGAACTCTGGAGAAATCTATAGTCTCTGTGGGTAAGATCGATAGTGGTAGAGAGATAAAAGAAGACCCAACAATGGTGGTCTGGCTCAAATATCTCTGTAAAATACGATACATAGATATGTATAAGTAATGTGGTTAGAAAGTTTTCATTTCCACATCAGAAAAACGGGGACTGGTAAGTTATTAGGAATCGAAACAGGATTTGTATACTTACATTTATTTATTCCTATTTATTTAACATTTTTACATAAGACTTAGTAGGTAACAAACTGAGTTACTTTTATCTGAAAAAAATTGTAGCTTTAACGTAAATTTTCTATAATACGAATTGTCGAAAGATTTGTGATACAGGGATACGACTTAGGGAAATATGGTAATAGGATTTTTGGCAATATATCGTGAATAAGGGTACACAAACTTGCAGTTTTTCGTCCTAGATTTAAGAAAGAGGATTCACATCTTATGAACCGGCTTAATTTGGTGCGCTTTATTTTTGAAACAACCGGCGGTTTTCCCTGGAACTATTCTTTACAAAATATCTTCTTAAATTACATTTAATATCCCTTATAAGTACATTGTTTTTGAAAAGAGTTAATATTTGTTGATGTTAAACAATCGAACTCCATGAAACTGTGGTAGCTTAGGCAGGACCACGACAACCAACGATATAAAATTAGCAATGAAATGGTCAATGTCGTTTCTTGTATAAAGGCATGTTAGAAGAAACCTGTAATTAGAGAATATATATACAGTAGTGTCCGCTTATAACGAACTCGAAGGGACTGACCAAATTGGTTCGTTATAACC
The DNA here is from genome assembly GCA_936431705.1 of Cheilosia pagana. Classification (NCBI taxonomy): domain Eukaryota; kingdom Metazoa; phylum Arthropoda; class Insecta; order Diptera; family Syrphidae; genus Cheilosia; species Cheilosia pagana. The sequence goes on along the minus strand of OW386170.1, from coordinate 21,542,967 downwards.
GAAGTTCGTTATAAGTGATACGCTAAAAAAATCATCAAGTTTTGTTCTGAAAATCAAAAAAAGATATTTGTCTTTTAATGTGAAACATTTTCTTTTATTTGTTTCCAAATCTCCCATTTTACTTAAATGATTTTTAAGCGCGTCACTTCACTCAACCTTTCATTTGTAAACATAAGGTTACTCGGGGAAGTACCGAACAAATTATATTGAAGGAAAAAATGTTGACGTTTGAGAATGTTGGTTCGTACGCAGCTATCCAGTTTTCGGGGAAGTCCCGAAAAGTTGGGAAAATCTGAATGACAATGTAAAGTGACAGATTTTTGGTTCGTTGTAACCGGACATTTTCTTTATTCCACGCACAGAATGGGTTCGTTATATGCGAAAGTTCGCTTTAGGCGGGTTCGCTATATGCGAAATTAAAAATCATAATTCTCATGGGGCATTGATTGGGACTTCATGAAATGGTTCGTTATAACCGAATGTTCGCTTTAACCGGGTTCGCTTTAAACGGTTACTACTGTATGTATATTAATTGTTCGAGTGGATTCTAATTTACTCACAGAATTATTGGAACAGCTGTAAGGAATTTCCGGGTGGATGTAAATTGCTCGCCATCATCGATTTGTTCCCAGTGGGTTAATTGGGGAGCACTGTCACTTTCCGTGCTTATCCAAGGGGTGCCTTTTATTATGTGCAAAAAATATAGATGTGCCTTTTGAACGGCAAAAATGAGTGTTAGGACGTTCAAGATTAAAATGACTGATACTCACTGCATTGTGAAGGATATTTGTAAAGGTCCACGCCATTGAAATGCTTATAAAAGGGACCGATAAAAATATCAAATGAGCAGATAGTAGGCCCAAGAAATAAGCTAGCCACATTCCTCTAGCACCCAGCCATGACCTATTAGGGTTGGGATCGCCGTGCCCCCCGGCAATCATTGTTTTTATTTATTTTGTGTGGTAATATTCCAGAACTCGTTGCAATAAAAGAAGTTATATTTCTATAATCTACACTCGATTTTGATGATGCGTATGTTTTCAATTGAATGGATAAGAGATGAGTCAAAGAATTTGTTTATCAACATTTAGATTGACATTAAATTGAATGCGTTCAGTTGTCCAAAGCGCATAGCGATTATTTAAACGCTTACAATAATTTCCATTGAACGTTTTGCTTATTGAAGACTGGATGTTGCAAACTGACGGAGAAAATAGAAATATAAAAGGTCTGTTCGTTTACTTTTAAATGCACGAATTTTTACGAATTGTCGTTCCTCAACTCGAAAAGTTTATAAAAGAGAGCGGCTTCGAGAGAGGAAGATATTTCCCCTCTTACTAGTATTATTCAACAAATTTCTTTGCGTTAGAATTGAACCAACTGTCAGTCGCCTGAGAATTGATACCTAGCTGATTTGAATTTGTTGTTCTATTTGTCATTTTGGTGGGTGAACTATCTGTCATTTTTCACAGGTTAAGGCTAGTACGCTGTTCGGGTGAAGTGACAAAATGACATTTCGCAGTGAAAAATTTGTATGTAAAGTTGGATTTTATGTGAACTGCGTAGGTACCAGCCTTTACTAGAAAAGCGTTCCGTAACTTTTGCTTAAATGAGAGAATTCATCCCCTCGACTGTCATTATGACAGTATTTTCCATTTTTACTACAAAAGTACAGGAACAGACATAAAAGCATTATTCCAACTTTTCTGGTTATGTGTGCGTTCATGACTCTGTTTGTAAATTACTTTCAGCACTTTATTTATAGCACTTTATCACATCCGGTATGTATATTTGAATACTTTTCTACTTTATGCTGCATTTACATCGTCACACTTTCCTAGCCGTCTTTCGGTAGCCGTCTGAAAGTTGGAGAGCAGGTAAATTGAATCGTTTGTGCCATACGAGGTGCCTTGGATTGGTGTATAGAAAAGACGGGGACTACGGAGATTCCGAGGGTTACTGTAAAAGGAGATAGAGTTGTAAAGAGACATGCAGTCGATGGAGCCTGAAAGGAGCCGGAGAATGAAGAGAATATCTGCTACGTCCCAACGTCTGTCGCATAATATGCCAAGGTCGCGAATAGAATTAACAATGGATATAGGTTGACGTGAGAAGGTAATAGATTGGCATTTGGTGACATTGAGCTCTAAACAGTTATTAAGGCACCAAGAGGTGGTAAAATTATCTAGATCAATTTGAAGGAGGCTAGAATCATGTTGTGAGGAAATTGGTTTGAAAAATTTGGTATCGTCAGCATAGAGAGATAGTGCTGAGTGTTGAATGTCCTTTTCAAGATCGTTAATGGTTAGGATGAAGATAAGTGGACCTAGGTGACTGCCTTGAGGAACGGCTGAGGTAGCCAAAAACGGGGTCGATAGGACGAACCTAAAGCGAACACAATAATACCGATTTTGCAAATAAGAAGGTCTCAATTTCATCAAAAAGGGTTCAAAACCGAGAGCAGACAATTTGAAAAGGATTAATTTATGGGATATTTTATTACTGAAGTCAGTTGTAACGACGTCGCGTCGACTTCTTTACCACTTTCTAAGGATGAAAGTGTAGAGGACACGAATTCGACGAGGTTAGTGGTAGTCGATCCGCCTTTTAGAAATCCGTGTTGGAGGGAAATTAAAGCTTAAGGCTTCGTTCAACATACTTTCGAGAAGTTTGGGTAAATGCCAAAGTTTAGCAATGTGTCGATATTTAGTTATGAAGGAATACTTGCATATAGGGAAATTCGCCTTGAGAAAGCGGCAGTTGAAAGATGTGCGAAAGCGGGGCGGAGAGATTGAAGGGACTTTAAGAAATATGGCGGGAAGACCATCTGGATGGATTACGAACAAACCTCCTGCTCTATGCTGACGATATTGTTATACTCGCGTAAACACCAATCATGTTACCATTCATCATAAATAAGCCGCAACAATATTGTCAAATTTGTAACTTGCAACGTAATACCAACAAATCCAAAGTTATGATTTTTCGTAACGGATGGGGGCGCTACGCAATGGATGAAAAATGGACCTGGAGAGAGTCAAGGAATACAAATACCTCGGAGTACTTATTTCCCCACAACTATTGTTTCAGAAGCACCCTCAAGAGAAGCTAAAGGAATCAAAAAGAGCAATTAAATGTAATTGGAAAGGAATCTTGGAAAAAGTAGAAATCACGCCAAGTGTAAAATCTAAAGTCTTTGAAGCAGTCATAAGATCAATCATGTGCTATGCAGGACAAGTGTGGGGGATCTGGCAGTTCGACGAAGTTGAAAGACTTCTGCAATACTTCTTGAAGAAAATGTTTCGACTGCCTGAAAACACGCCAAACTACATGTTGTACCTGGAAACTGGATTGCCACCGCTGTATGTGTTTACGCTTAGGTTACACTTCCTATATGTCCTGAAAATTTTATCGCTACCAAGCCATCGTCTTCCCTACAAAATTGCAATGCACCTTAAAAAAGGAATCTCCATTTTTTTGCCAAGTCGACTAGGCTGGGACGTGAGCATAATGTACGCCTACACGAAGTACACGCAAACAAGACAGAACTAGGAAAAGCACTGCAGGAACTTTGAATTAAGATCAAAGGATCTACGCGGGAGTTTTTTGAAAGACAAAGCAAACAAAGGCAAGTAAGGAACATATTCAAAATCTTAAATCATCCTTGGGAAACATAATTATTTTCATGATCGGAATAGTGTAGAGGTAGTCTCAACTTTATTTAAAGCCAGGGACCAGCTATTGCCACTAAATTACATGCCACACAGAACTGATGTCGGAAGTGATGAATGTACACTATGAAACCATCGGACAAGAGAAGACGGTCTTCACTTCATTGGAACCTGCCCAATGCTAATCTCAATCAGGAGATCCTTTTATGGAAAAAACATTTTCTCTTCGGATGAAGTATTTCGCATTCTTAACGGAGAAAAATGGACTGTTCTATTTAAATTTGCAAAATGTGCTCTAAATTACCGGCTGCATGGGACTTTCTGAATGTCCTACACGAAGGAGCAGTGTCAATATTCACGGACAGTTCCAAAACAACAGAGGGAGTCGGAGCCGGTGCCTTTTCAGAAGAACTAAACCTGGGCCTCTCCTTCTCCCTCCCAAAGCACTGTAGTGTCTTTCAAGCCGAAATCACAGCCGACAGCGTGGCTGTCGATTAATACAGTATCACGTAGGGATATAGTTATATACATAGACAGCCAGGCTGCCATTAGATATCTAGTATCCAGCTCCAGCGTATCTAAGGCGTTGGAAGATTGCCGCGTATCTCTCAACGCGATAGCCGAACAGAACAACTTCACCCTTTGCTGGGTTCCGGGACACAGTGATATCCCGGGGAACTGTGCAGCTGACGAATTGGCGAGAAAAGGCTCTTTCGGCGTTGATAGTGTCAGTCTGCACAACGTGCGTGCTCCGCTGTCCTACGCTAAACAAATCATTCACGCGGAAGCAACAGGTAAAGCAAGTCATAGATGGAAACATCTAGTATTAGGGTTGCCATTTCAAATCTGTGCTTCCAGTCAGAAGATTTGACTGAAAAAAGAGCAGTCAAAAAACTGAAATTCAGTCAAATAAGCCAGTCAAAGAATTTTCAACACAAATCCAGCTTAAAATCCAGTCAAGATCGGTTTTAAGTGAATTCGGCGGCGTTGCTGAGCTTTGATGTTTTCATTTTGTGTAGTGCTGACATATTTAATTATGTTTCGGGGTTTCTTTTAGTAATCTGCGATACTTTAAGGATAGAAGATATGTATTTACCTTTTTAAATCTATTTTAATAGTAGGTACCTGCCCGGCAGCAAACGTAACAAGAGAGAAATTATTGGAAGAACAGGAGTTTTTTTGATGACGTTTATTCGATTTAGTATCTACATGTATATTTATTTGTGTAAACGAAGCAGGGCAGAGCCCAGAGACTCGCATCACATCCCAAAGTAAGCCTAACAAACAAATGGGTATGAATTGTCTTAGTGTGTTGGTGGGATTATTTTTATATAGTTAAATTCAATTTGAAATTGTTCCGGTGGTTGGAAAAAATTCTATTTTGAAAAGAAGTTAAAAACAGTCAAAAAAATATTGAATACAGCTAAAAAACCAGCCGGCTGGATTTCAAAAAATCTTCCAGCTAAACTTATATCAATCCAGTAAGATTTGACTGGAAAGCAGTCTAAATGGCAACCCTATACTGCGACGTTGCTAGGCTTACTTGGCCTACCCTGGACACTAATGTCGTTTTCCATTGGGCAAAAAGAAGCGTCCGGGATAGTCCGGAATCGAAAAAATCACTTCTGAAACCGTTCCATTGGCACAAAAAATACTCTTCTGGTGATTCTGAGGAGAGAAATTCGCTTCTGGATTTGAAGTCAGAATCCACTCAAGAAGCACTAACACAAGTGTAATTTATGTATTTTATACAAGCCAGCTGACAGCAGCCGTAGATTATTTTTTGGCATTTCACCAATACATTTTTGGACTCAGCCAGATGCAGTTTTCTTGTTCCATTGGATTTCAGAATGAGTGAATCCCCGAGTGAAACCAATGGAAAACGACATAAGAGAACCAAGGCGCTTCTGCGACTCAACAGATCTAGTATCTCGCTAGTCGCTAATGTCTATGTCATTACCGGGCATTGTATTTTGTATTCTGGGCAGACACGCGTGTAGACTCGGACTGCCATACAATGACTTTTGCAGAGGTTGCATGGATGAGGAGGAAGATGAGTCTGTCACCCACCTCCTCTGCAGCTGCCCCGCGCCCTATCCAGTTTAAGGAGTGCTTACTTATGTCGTTTTCCATTGGTTTCACTCGGGGATTCACTCATTCTGCAAACCAATGGAACAAGAAAATTGGCTCTGGTTGAATGCAGAAATGTATGGGTGAAATGCCAAAAAATAATCTACGGCTGCTAGCAGCTGGCTTGTGTAACACACATGAATTACACATGTGTGAGTGCTCCTTGAGTGGATTCTGACTTCAAATCGAGAAGCGAATTTCTCTCCTCAGAATCACCAGAAGAGTATTTTTTGTGCCAAAGGAACGGTTTCAGAAGTGATTTTTTCGATTCCGGACTCTCCCGGACGCTTCTTTTTGCCCAATGGAAATTGACATTAGGTAACTACTTCCTCAATGATCTAAGTGATCTAAGCTTCATCAGCGCTGCTAATACTCTTGGCTTTGTCAAGGCTAGCAAATGGTTTACATGAGTAACCGGTTAAGGAACCCCCACACCAGTTGTATGCACAATGGGCCGACTTACGGCCTAAGTGCTTCTCTCACCGAGTAAAATGAATTCGGTGTTTTAAGTAGCAAACGATATCAAATTCTTCGATTTATCAAATAACCTGCTGGATTATATCAACCTGCTAGCCGACGCACAACAATTTGAATCTCTGCAAAAATAGACCTGATTTTTGTGTAGATACAATAATTTTTATAATTGTGCTTGATTGTAATCAACCCCATGTTAGGGATCTTCATCCTTATCGACAAGTATTATGACGCGTGAATAAGTTACCTTGCGAAGTATATTGTTGCTTACTTGATTCACATGCCTCACGATTCAGTCTCTTTACAGACCCTATCTTATCACTGGCGAACTAACCCATTACTGATTAGGATTCAATTTCTTGCCAGTGAATGGGGCGGAAACTTTTTTTATTACCAATTAGTCGAACGTGATATTTCGCCGCGGTCCGCGCTTAGCACCTATAAATCTGGATATTTTATTAAAATCATCTACCTTTCTATGGCAAACTTATATAATGTGTATCTTGTTTTTGCATTGGCTGTAATATCACTTGCAGCCTTTGCAAGTGGCAGTAACTTTTGCATTCGCAAGGATTCGTTAGATATAAAAGATGATCATCAAAAGTGTAAAATTCTAGCCACAGCGTTGACTCCCAAAGAGAAGGTGTGTTATTGTTTTCGTTTATGAATCATAAAAATTAATGACTAAGAGTGTGTCCAAGTATTTAAAATGCTGCTGTTTACTACTGGCTTTATATACTGTGAAGACTTGGTTTGACACAAACGAAAGTCGACTGAGACTGAAATTCTGGTCAAAATTTGTGTATCATACCACTCCGTCAACGTGACTTGAAAAATTGGTCATATACATATTGAAAAACATAGCCGACTAGATTTATTTAAATTATATTTCCTAAACGAAAAAACTAGATTGGTCGTTAACAAAATCAAGGAAACAATCAAAATGTTAAGAAATTTCCTTGTTAAAATTAGACGCAAATCCTGGCTTCAATGGCATCCCGCCACTTTTACTTCAAAAGTGTTCTTATGCGTTATCCGTGCCATTTTTTTTAATGTTTAACATGTCTCAGCTGACAGGAAATTTTTTGAAAGTTTGGAAGAACTCGTTCATAACTCCAATTTTTAAATCAGGCTCGAAGCACGATGTTACCAATTATCGTCCAATTTGCAAAATTTCGCCTATACCTAAGTTATTTGAAAAAATTATTTATGAGAAACTAACAACTCTGGTAAAGGGAGTAATCTCTCATTCGCAACATGGATTTGTGACTGGTAGATCCACCTCTACAAATCTTGCAATTTTTTGTAACTCGGTGCTGAATGAACTTGAGAAAGGCTTACAATGTGATGTAGTGACTGACGTTGCCAAAACTTTTGACAGTGTTAATCACCATGCTTTAATTTTCAAACTTAAAAGATTTGGATTACACTCCAACTTTTTAGAGTGGATTCGATCCTATCTAAATTTACTTACGTTATTAATAGTATTCCATTGTCCATTATATCCTGCTAAAGGCAATTCATTGTTAGGTTTTATTTTGCGGAATACTAAAGACTTTCATGATCCTCATACTCTAAAATGTCTATTCTTTGCATTTGTCAGGTCTAATCTTGAATACTGGAGTATAGTTTGGAATCCTTGTTATGAAGTACATTCTAGTAGGATTGAGAGAAGATTCAAAAGCGTTTAACTAGAGTCGCTGTGCGTAAATTACGCTGAAATATTGAAATGCCTTCGTATGAGACGATATGCAAACTATTTGGTATCTTACCTCTTTTTAACGTAGGCAATATTTTTCAGTTATGTTTATTCGGGATTTGATAAATAATCATATTGATTGCCCCTTTCTGTTATTTTTAATTGGTTTTTATGCTCCTTCAAGAGTACTTATAAATCGTTTTTCTTTCTCTGTGCCATATAAAATGTAACCAGAACGCAAAAATCAAGTCGACTAAAGATGACTAAGTTTTTGAATGTACCCATTATCATTTTTTGTTTAAAAAGGTTATCAATGCCAATATGCTATTTGTTTGACAAATGTGCTTCAACAATATGGCCGCTTTCAACTTTCAAAATTCGGAAGTCGCTATTGGAAAACCCTGTACTTCATAAACGTCAACTTGCTCTAAGGTCTAGGGAATTAAAAACCGAAAAATATCAAGTCAGACAAATTAAAAAAAAGACCATCCCTATTACTTTTTTTAATAAAAATAAATAAATATTTTGGCGCGACAGGTCAAAGGCCTAGCTTCTCACAACCATTCGTTTTGTGTTAGTTTTCAATTTTTGGAACGAATGGAAGGGATCTACAATTTTACGCCGAGTACAAACGACTATTTGAGAAGCTTTTTCATGACAGTTTTACTCTCGGATGTTTGTCAGGCGTTCGCGAAGGTCGCGCAGTGAAAAAACCTTAAGATGTAATTTGGTTCTTTCGGGACTCGAACCGGGGAGCCCTCGCTTAGTAGTCCAACACACTAACTCTAAGCCACTGCGCCAACATTTATTTATAATTTTTATAAGCCAATCAAAAAAGAGATAATTGTCGTCAGGCTATAACCTTATGTAACAATGTAATGGGCATATCTCATATGCCCTAATGAATTAAATGCCACATATGACCAGGCTGATTTTGACAGATAAAAATGCCAAAATAACATATAGTGTAATGGGACAATGATCACGAATGCCAGCATAAAGCTTATATGCCCATATGCACTTTATTGAAATTTCGTTGTGGCAGTCTAATCTTAGTTTAATTCATTAAATATTTCCCAAAATTCAGAATTGCTGAATTGAATAAAAGCACCACTTTCGCAATACTACGCTACTTTTTCTATAGTAGCGATGAAAATTTCTTATTGGCCATGCCAAATTATTACATTAATAGTTTTAACATTTTATTTTAATTTCATTTCTTATTTTCGGACCAAATCAGTTGAGATTTGTTTCTAACAAAACAAACATTTATATTAATTCGACATTTGGCAAGTGTATGTTGACGAGTTGGACTACTAAGCGAGGTTTCCCGGAAAAACACAAATTACATCTTAAGGTTTTTTCATTTATTTATGTAAAAATATAATAAAAGAATGCATATAAGTTTTATATATATATAACAAAATATTGTTGAGGTCTAAAATCGATACATCATCGCTTGGTTAGCGGAATAGATTCTCTGGAAAGCATCAGATGGCTTCACTTCTTCATTTCAAAAACATTTCCTTGTAGGAAAAGACATACAAATATTAACTTTTGGACGCTGTTGACGATTTTTAACAACTTTGGTTGCTTTTTTTCTTTATTTCATTAGTTTCTTACTCTTGACTTTCTTTACAAATACTGCTGAAGCATAGTACTCCGGGCGCTCATACATTATTAGTTTATGTGTACACCTACTTAATAGTCTGCAAACGGCGCTCAATTGCCTGTAAGTTGGCTGGTGCACATTAAAATATTTATTTTGTTACTAAAACTTCTTTATATTGTAAAGTGTTTGCTAAACCTAAACACACTTTACCAAATTCCACGAGGCAATTTTTAAAATGGTCGTTTGTAAAAGAGAATTTTTATTGCTCATTTTAGCAACTTTTTGAAAAAAAAACTAAGCAGTTCTCTTTATCGTTGAAGTAGGTAGATACTTATTAGATAGACCCACGAACTTTTGAAATTTTTGTAATTGGCACCTTATCGTATCAATAAACTAACAAACAGATATTTAAATCATGTTTGCTTTCTCATTGCATACAGACTGCGAAAGGCAAAGCAATTGACATCATTCAGATACAAGATTGATTCAGTTTGGTTTGGATGCAACGAGCCAACCTCAATGGCAATTGGCTTTTATTCACACGAACTTGTTTCATTCAGTTGCAGTTTTCTATCATTTCCTAGGAATCGGGTGCATGTTATTAATTGACATTTATGTGTACCTACAACCTACATATATCCACTGTCTGTTAAACCATACATTGTGATAGACACTTTCACGAATGTGAATACATTATGACGAACGTATAATGTTAATTAATCTTATTGAAACTATACATTGATATTTAAATTTCCAGGACGTGCTCAACCGGACAATTTGTAAGGATCATGTGAAGAACATCAAAGGTTACTATTCTTACTTCAGGATACGGCATGGCATATTGGAAGATCGTCCATCTTACGCGCAACTTTGCAAGGATCAATCGAGTTCGCTGTTGGCTTGGGTGCCATTCGCAACTGTTCGCGACAGTATAGCACAGGGACTTAATAAAACGGAGGTAAGTTTGTGTTTTCATTTTTTATGCAAATGATTTTGTTTTAAACAATTAAAATGGTGGAAGGTATTTCCTATAATGTGTATTTGAACCACCTTGCGATAAGATAAAAGCGATAATTTCAATCAATTCTCCTTTTTTATGTATGAAACGATTTATCGTCGTCTACGATTTCTTTTATCTTAACGGCGAATGCTATTTGCGTTTACGGCGAAGTGTAGTCTGACGTAAGCGAAATCTCTGTCTCATTCAATTATGTCATAAGTTACCAATGACGTGTCCCAGATTAATGATAAATAACAAATATAGAAGTGTGATAAATGAAACGCGATAGGGAAATAACGAGAATACTATTTTAGAATTGGACTCAGCTTTCGTCACGGTAACCACAGTGAAATTAGTCGAGATTATAGATAGTTTTAAAGGACTTTTGTCAAATGCGTTAAATAAAATTATGACACTATTGCAATAAAAAAACGATCGTTTCAGCTGCCGAAATTCTCCTGTTGGCTAAGTTTTGTTTGGGAATTGCTAAAGCGGAAACTAAACTTTGGGTGTATGAATTGAAAAAAAACGTCAACTTTTTATACCTACGTACCTACGTACTTCTTTAGACTTAGTCTATTTTGTTTTTTTTTGTTTCACATCACACATTAGGTTCATTCGCGTACGCGGTTGAAATCGAACGCTTGTCAAACTTCATATACAAATAATTGACATTTCACCAAAAGTGCTAGACGTCTAGCGCAATGGTGAAATGTAATTTTTTATATAAACAAATCGCAGTCGAACCAAGTATAAACGTACCCCTAAAAAATGACAGAAAAAGGAAAATTACCAAAATAAGGAGTAACGATCAGTTCCTTTCTTGGCTCGAAACAGCTTATAGAATTTCAACCGGCAATTACTTCTGAAAAATATGTCAAATGCACAAAACACAAATCCGTCAAACGTCGCGTGCACATACAAAAAAAATGTTCGAAACTAAAGAATATTCGGTGGCGGTGGGAAAATTGCATATGTAGCAACATGGTTAGTTATGTATTTGAAACGTTTTTTACAGATCTTGAATAAAAAGCAAATGTAGCTCGAAATCTATACACATATCTACTTTGTAGTATATTTTTTGCTCTTTGCGAGAATTTCGCTCAATTTGTTTAGTTTGACATATTTTTAGTGCTTAAAAATATTCTTGGTTTTTGTTCTTCAAAAGTATCCTAAGTAATAAAACGAATACTAAATGAACCTGACTTAACCTAGGTTTTGAGCTGAGCTGAGCAAGATGACATTGTCATCCTTACAAGGTTAATCGGAAAATCATATCGGAAGAGTTCCAGACCATGTCGAAAGCTTTTTCGATGTCTATTAGGCTGATAACTGTACATCTCTAATCGTTTAGATTCCAGGTCTGAGATCAGTTTTGTAACAGAATGCACGCCCGAATGGTTTATCTTAAACCAAGATTTTCCTCCACACGAGAACACATTTGACTTTCTGACAACTCCTTAAATAACCTTCCCAATATTAGGCAGGAAACTGATTGGCCTATAGTTGGATGGATCAGAAGGATTATTCTACCTATTTATTATTATGGAAAAACTTTCGATGTTTTCCAACCAGCTTCACATACCCCAGAGTTCACAGAAAATATAGTCCAAACTTTTTAAATATATAAAATGCCAATATCCTGCCGCTAGAGCAGCCACTTTAGGTCTGTTCCTTTACTTTTAAATCTTACGTATTTTACTCAGTTGTCATTCCTCAAGCTCAACTCGAAAAATTCGTAATAATATTTCCCCTCTTACTAGTTTTTACTCAACAAATTTCTTTGCGAAAGACTGTCACAGTCGCCTGAAAATTAAAAGCTAATTTAAATTTATTGTTCTTTTTAGCATTTGGGTGGACCATTCGCATTTGTGTTTTGCACAGGTTACTACAAAGGCGTTCTTTAACTTTTGCGTAAGTTTCCATTTTTGAGAGAGAATTCATCCCCTACACAGGCATTTTGACAGTATTTTCCGTTTTTACTACAAAAATAAGGAACAGACCTTTTTCCATTGATACTCTGACAGCGCCAAGTGGCCATTAAAGCCATGGAATAATCAAAGAAAAATAAAATTACAACATTTGTATCGTTCCTCAAAAATTCAGATAAAGTAGAGTCTACTTGACATTTCCGAAATTGACACTAGTGAAAGTGAGTTGACAGTGACAGGGTATCTTTTTAAGATGTGTCCATGACTATGCTATGACTAAAAGTCAAAACCCAAAACAAAATTTTCACAAATTTGAAACAAAAGAGATTTAATCAATTTTATTATGCACATTCGTCTACTTTCATTCACTTTGCTGAAATAGATGTTCAATAAAGCGCGTCCTCTTATACGTATAAGCAAATGGAATATGTGCAAGCCTATACTAAACGCCGTAATCCTATCTTTCCTTTGGACAGGCCCAATTTGTGTAAGAAATTGACAGTGCACTAGCAGTCTGTATATGATAAAATGTTAATGGTAGAACCACCTTCCTCTCTGGTTTTGTATAAAATTGATAGTACAATACTTTAAACATTATATAGCAGTATTTTTTTTATAACTAAATATTTCGTCTGACACAAGCATTCCAATTTCTAATTGCATTTTCAGCGAAACTTCTACATAGCTAAAGCGACGCAAAGCGCAAAAGAAAAAACTGAGCTTTGTTATTTCAGCCAAACCGATTTGCTATCAAATGGCACCACTAAGTTCGGGTGTACCCTAATGATTTTCGAAGACAATTTCGTAAGTATTCTTTCGCCCCAAGTTTAAAATTAACACCCAACCCAATGTATGTTTCAGTTCGGTTTAGATTCCGATATCAACGTTTTAGTTGACGTTTTACCAATACTCTACGAAATCCGAAATGTCACCTTCGAACCTTGGACAAACATGACATTTGGCTATAAAACTGTTCTTGGTAAGGGTGTCCTTAAGAATCCGAGTAGCAAACAAGAAACCGTTTATGGCACTATTGACTACGGTTTTTTGGAAAACATCAAAATAGACATGAAAACCTTTGACAATGGGAGTCTTGAAAATCTACCGCTTGCCTTCGATCACCACGGTCAAGTGATACAATTAGACAATGGAATCGCAAGCATTGAAATTAGAAAGGTAAGCAAGTTTTAATATTTAAAATTAAGCTAAATAAAAAAAATGTTTTTCTTAGAAATCTGTCTTTAGTCGCCCAATGAGTCCCAAATCGTCAACAAAAGTTGATCTCATCGGTCAATGGGGTGAACATCGCCGAGAGTTTCGCGCTGATCTGTATGAGAATTTCGGCCATGGATTCAGCCAATATAAAAGGCCGGTGCAGCTTACAAAAATTACATTTTTAAAAATTTCAAACATTGAACAGGTCTATGAGGATCCAAATATGGTACATGCGGTTAAAAGGATTGATGAGCCGGCACGATTAACACAAGGTGGCCTTGGTGAAAGTATCATATCAGTGTCTAGCAGCGACGCCAGTTCGACGGAATGGCGTCATCCGTATCCAGGATTTTTGCCCATCTTTGTGATTGCATGTGTAATTGTTGGATTGGGTTTACTTATTCCAACTTTCCGAATTATATCGACACTTAGGAACGAACGCAAAAGCGTGAAGCGCACGAGATACTAAACTTTAAATTTAATCGAAAGAAGTTCTCCAGAATTACCTACTTAATTATATGTAGACATTGAGAAGAAGTCTATTAAAGTCATGAGTATTTCTAATTAAATGTGGATAATGTGTATACATTTTTTCATTTACGTGTTTTTTAAGCTATCAATTAAGGGCTGGTACACTCTTCGGGGTAAAGCTAAGCCACTATAGTTCAACCTAAATTTGTTCCCCACTGTACAAAAAGTCTCCATAAAAATGTAAACTGGCAAATACATGCAAAATACATTTACACTTTCTGAAATAAAAGACAAAATTGGGAATAGTTCTTATGATCTGTCAAAAAGAACACTTTTGAATGGGGGACGTTCAAGTACAAGTACCTATCTAGTTTAGTAAGTCTGACAGCTAACTGACTTGATGTACCTCACTTTTGACGTTGACGTTTATGGAGCCGACGAATCTAGTCAATTAATTCGTGGCTGAGTACTAAGTTGACAGTTCGCACATGTGGCTGACGCGACGTAGGAAAAGTGACGTTCCCGACCAATCTAGTTTTTGCGTGCAGGTTACATCTTTTCCAGACCAATCTAGTCGACTTAAGATAACTAAGTTTTTGAATGTGTTTTTGACACTAGAACTGCGAGGATTCTATTTTCTATTTGAGAATTCGCTCGGTAGTCGCTCGCTGCTATTACGGAAATACAATTGCTCTTTCATAATATTATAATGTCGTCTTCCATTGGGTAAAAATAACCATTAAGAGTCCAAATGAAGTCAAAGATGATTTTTTGACATTTTACCAATATGAACAATGGACTGTTTTTTGAGCATATTTCTCAGCAAAGCAAAGTAATCGAATGCGCAAAAAACGGTCCCAGTCACATTTGTGCTTGAATTGTATAAAATGCTATAAAAGGTTGTGTGTCTCCACTTGTAGCATTTGGTTTACCTGCAATTTCAACACACAGCCACATCAAAGGTTCAAACATTAAGCTGATGCTCTCAAGCCAAGCCATTTCCATTTGGGATAAATACCTCTGCCCGTATAAATAAACAAATGTGCACAAGAAAGTTAGCTAGTAAATGTCAGTTACTCTTAATTTCTGCGTAACCAGTTGGCAACTTCTACGCAACGTTTATTAATACGAGGTCTAGAGCATAGACAAACCATGTTTTTTCATACTTAATAACTCAAACTCAACGGATAAATTTCTATGAAGGCTTTACCCCAGAC
Source organism: Cheilosia pagana (assembly GCA_936431705.1). Lineage (NCBI taxonomy): Eukaryota > Metazoa > Arthropoda > Insecta > Diptera > Syrphidae > Cheilosia > Cheilosia pagana. Next base: position 21,527,547 of record OW386170.1, on the reverse strand, counting down.
ATTTGATACTTTTTTGTCAATACGAAATTCTATGTAACAACTCGAACGCACTTAATTCACTCTTTTAAAATATAGCTTGTAGGCAAAAGCTACTACAAATCAGCCGAGGTTGGGAGTTTCAGTTAAGTCCTTGGTCAAGTGTAAGTCTCGGAAATATCAAGAGAGATCTAGTTCTTGCAACTGTGTCCTGAAGATTTTACTTTGCTTAAAAATATTATGGGGCATATTCATATATCTTTGATAAGTTATTTTTATGTACTATCTAAACTAAACCGAAGGTTATGCAATTCATAGACAATTTAAACCCAAGTCTAAACGATAAACTCGAGTCTAACATTAATCACAGCAAAACGTATGTTTAAGTTGTTTTCAATTTTGTTAAACGTCAAAAACCAGTGAACGAAAAAGAATAATTACGAATTTTGCTTTTCTTATGTATGTATATTATTTATAGAAAAATTAATACGGTGTTACACTGATATTTCAATAATCAAAATAAATAAAAAAATGTCTGTCGATTACAATATTCCTTGATACTCATCTGCAATTTTATAATTTTTGCTAATTTCAAAAAACATATGTGTTTATTAAGATTTTTACTATGTTTTGAAATAGCACAACCACAATCCACAAAAAAAGTTACTTTTGATATAAGTTGCTGTCAGAATATTAATAAACAAATGTGCACAAGTTAGTTTGCTAGCAGATGTCAGTTAACATACAAAAAACTGACATAACTGTTGGGTAACAAGTTGATAACTTTAACACAGCCTTTATTAATATGGGGATAGTGTTTATGTAATAGATTTGTAGTAGAATACACGTTAAACTCGTATCTACTTAAACAGAGCTGCCAATTTGTTTATGAATAGCAGTCGTGTTTTAGCTGTGGTTTAACTTTAGACTCCAATTCAGTTAGACACGGGTTTAGAGTGCAACTATGAATATGCCGCAATGACCTGTTCCATATGAGATACAAATTTTGATGGTTTTTGACAGCCCTAATAGTTGTTGTGAGTGTAACTGCCAGAATACGAATTACGAAAACACAAAATCAATTTCTCCTCACGTTGTGAGGGTTTTGTGACTCAAGAAGTATCAGTGCGATTTGCCAAAATCAAGGTACTAAAACAAAACTCAGTATTAATATCATATTTCCTAATTCCTACCTTCTCTAAAGTTAGGTTCACCAGTAGAGCTCTCAACAGAGCAAGTGAAAAGTGGATTTGATTTGATGTTTCATTTCCCACTCGTATCGCTCTCGGTTTCGATCCGATTCTGTCCCTGTAGAGTGAGACCACATAATTTAATCAACAACCTTTCATATAGCTGCGCTCTCTCTCCACACAAATCCAAAACAGAAAAGAAAAATAGTTTTTCTCCTCTAAAGTCTCAATCTCTCTATCTACCTCACTTGTTTAAAATTGATTTTATACTTTTGTCCCTTTCAAACTGATGCAATTCGCTTTCCATTCCCGTACCGTCTATCTAGCTGAACGTAACGTAACCGTTTCCAAATTCCATTTCCCAAATGCCAATGCCAAATTGCCAACAAAACCAACCCAGAACAATCTCAGTGCGACGAGAAAAGAGATGACAAATTGACAACACATAAAGTGCGATAGATACAGCAACAGCGCACAGGAAACAGAACACAGAAAAGCGACGAGCGTATTAAATCGAATTTTCCTACAGTTTCAGATGGGATTTCTTCTGTGACGAATGCTAAGTTTTAGTGACGGCAGTCGTCACATGCATTCGCCTTTTTTTTTCAACAGCGACACAGAAGAAAATTCATAAAAAATTGATTTTTCACTTCTCAATCTAAAGTGATAAATTCCAAATACATAGTGACCAATATTTATATGCTCAAATAGATTTGCGAAACAAGAGAAAACTCTGAAAATATTTTTCATCTCTAATAAAAAATACCCGTGAATCCCTGAGAAAATAAGAAAATTCAATGTGAGTTAGTGTATGTATGTGCACTTGTGTTACCAAGTCGGCCATTGAAAAATATCTGTAAAATTTTCCTTCTCGTTTTATAATTTTTTCAATCCAAGTTTCTCTGCATTTAAATTGATCTTTAGTGAATGTAATTTAATGATTTGTTTTTTTTTTTTCTCTATTTCATGTGAATGCGCGCAGTGAGATTATCTTTGTTAAAATATTTTTGTCGAAAAGGTATTTTAAATTAAAAAGTAAAATTAGTGCGCAAAATTTTTAAATCACGGATAGAAATCATCAAAGGATATTACATTTTTTTAAATTTGAATGAGGTAAGTTTTTTTCTTCTCTTAATATTATGTTAAGTAAAATTGGGAAATGAACTACGAACGACGGTACTGGTTGGTTGGTGCTATCTCTGTTTGTTACACGATATCTGTCTCTTTTTAACGTTTTTCACTCGCACATTGCTATGGAAAGAGGACAAATCCCATCAGCCATCAGCTGGTGAAATGGAGGAAGGTGGGTTTTCCATTGATTTTCTTTGGAAAATTCGTTTTTTTGTTGTTTCTTGTGGGGTCGGGGTGAACAACTACACAACATAGATAGTGCGGTGTTGTGATTTTAATTAGGTAGGTATGGATGGATTCGGATTTTCCGGGTTATTTTTAGGCAGTGAACCGTATTCGAAGAATGACAACTGTAATGAGGAGGGGTACAAACGTGTACGAGCTTTTGCGCAGGAATTTCGCAGGCTATTCGGTGGAATTTTGTACCTCAGGAACATTTAAAATAACAATACATACACGTGGAATTGATCGAAAAGAGTTTATAATGTCGAACAGCCACTTGTGTTAATATGTTAATTGCGCATTTCGTTTTTATGGATTGCCAAGGAAAACTGGGAAATACTGGCTAATAAATTTTGCTGTCAATTTAAAAATAATTTAGGAATTACATACTTTTAGCGCGTTGTATGTTTTAATTAATTTTTTATTAAATACCCTGCCCAATGGCTGACACTGCGACCTATAAGATCTATTGTATGTATCAAAGAGGGATGTTTTAGTTTAAGAGACGATTGACTTCCCTAGTGCAGGGCAGTATGTCCTTAGTAGATGAAATTCTAATTTCTGCTGGCGAGAGTATGTATCTCTTTAATAAAGGTACGTCGTCTTAACCAGTGAAGTGCCGGGCAGTTACAGAGCAGGTGCTCAGAGGATTCGTCATCCTCTAGTCAAAACCTGCATTCTGTCTCTGGACACAAATTCAACTTGCTAAGATGGTATCTCAAGCCACAGTGGCCTGTTAGAAAGTCCACTAGCTTTGTAATACTTTCAGGATTTCCTTGTAGGAGAAGGGCCTGATTAGTCTTATTGATTGTCTAAAATCTGGGACATTTTCCCATTGGTTTAGGCGGAGTTGTTGTTCCCAATCGTTGATAAGCCCTAAAGCAGTAGCCCAATTGACTCCGCAATATGGTTTTGGTCCGCAGAACGCGAATTCTGATTAAACCCTTGCTAGCTCATCCGCAGATTCGTTACCTGCAATACCCTGATGACCAGGTAGGTACCTACCCATCCAAGTTTAACCCTGTTGTGCTTGGATAGTGTTTGCAGGGCATCATGGCAGCACTTCACTGTATATGAGTCCAACCTGTTGGACGATAGGGCCTGTAAATGTAATGCTGCTTGACTATCAGAGAAGATTTGTATTTTAGCGAACCAATGTATCATAACGGAATTTAGACCCCAGGTTCTGCCGTAAAGGCGCCTACTGGCCCACTTGGCCTTTGTAGCACGTTCTGTGGTGGACCTGATGTGTGAGTTCCAGTTAAGCTTCTTATCCAGGATAATTCCGAGATATTTGACTTCATTGGAGTAACTCAAAGTAAGGCCTTTTATGTTGCATGTTAAAGAATACCTCATAATATGTGTAAATATAACTAGACCTTAAGTACAAGTTTTGATAAGATGGATACGGATACCTATATTTAATGGCTTTGTTTACTACATACATAGGTAGGTACATAAATACTAATTGTTTTTACTTTCTGATCGATCTCTGTTATACTTTATCTACCTAGGATTTGAATAAAAATACCTCCAATAAATACGTACATTCTTGATTGATAAGTCTTCTTCCTAGATAATAGTTACTGCCTAGTTACTTGCATTTGAGTGCCAGACTGCAATTATATCTTCAAACGCCATGACTCCATATCTTTATATAGATTTAACAATTTTTTTAATTGTTAGGTATTCGATGTGAATGAGAATTCAGTCGTACTTTGCCACGAGTCACAAAAGTCATATGATTAAGAGATACCCAATATCTGAAGTGATTATTATTAACCACCTACTTAGCGAAATTGATTAAAATCTGTGGCGTGAGTTTCGATAAAGTTACATACGTCATAATACTAAAATGTCTAGACCCTCCTATAGGTACCTACCTGAAGGATAGGTTAGGTATATACCTATGTATATTCTTATTACTGAAAGTATGGCATATAAGGAATATTCCTGCACATGTTCTCGGCCAATCGTTCCTCTATCGTACCGGCTGTTTCAAATTTGGCCACAAACGCTGGAGAGGCAACTTTTAAGTTCGTCTAGTGAAAAATGGTCGGGCGTAGTTTAATTTTCCAATTTTCAATGACTTTTTCCAACATTTATGGCCGTATATCGGCAATAATGCGGCGAATGTTGTCCTCCAAGTGGTCAAGTGCTTTGGGCTTATCAGCGTAGACTAGCAACTTCACATATCCCCACAGAAAATAGTCAACCTGTGTTAAATCGCACGATCTTGGAGGCCAATGCACGTTTCCGCAGCGTAAAACTATGTGGTTACCAAACGTTTCTTTCAATAAATCAATTGTGGCACGAGCTGTGTGACATGTTGCGCCGTCTTGTTGAAACCACAGCTCTTGCAAATCATGGTTGTTCCATTGATAAACGAAAAAGTCAGTAATTATGGCTCACCATTGACTGAATAGACTGATTCGGGTCTTCCTCTACGCTACGCTCTACAGCAGCAATGACGTCTTCTGTACGCACTGTACGACGCGACGTGACGACATCTCTTTGGATGCGTATTATCATTTAGAGTAAACGTAGTGCGAAAACGTTCCATAGTTAATCGAATTAATTACTCTGATGAACGATTATGTTGGCCGTGACGTAAATGGACGTAGTGCGCGATACGTATTTCGAACAGAACCATGATTTTCAAAATAAATTTGCACAGGCGTCAGGCTTTTCATGTTGAAATGCCAAACCAAACCAAAAATAAATCACTTGACAGTTGACAAAGTTAAAATGGTGTTGCCAACTTAAAGTTCTATACCTCTTAATAATAAGCACGCTTTATTTAAGGCTAAAAACTTTCTCGTCAGTTGACTCTTAATCGTAATCGTCAGAAGCATGGTACCACAATTAGCACCTAACCGTTGTGGATACTACTTTTTTTTTAAATGCTGTAAACTGCCAAATATCTCTTGGAATCCAGCAGCAGTACAACTGATCCTTCTGTGATCGAGAGTATCGTTTCAGATACGTTACACCTGAAAAAAGTCAATATTGGATGGGATAAATGTCGTGTTTTTCAATACCTTAATGTGTCAAGATGTTTTAACTGTTGTGGGTTTAACCATTCTGCAAAGAACTGCACAAAAGATAAGATATGTGTTAAATGTGCAGGAAATCATGATGTGAAAAATTGTGTTAGTGAAATTGAAAAGTGTATTAACTGCTGCAATGCAAATATAAATTTAAAGTTGAATGTGGATATTAACCATAAAGCTAATGATCCCAAATGTCCAGTTTTCGCTCGGAAATTGAAGATTGCGGAAGACCGCATAGAGTACTAGCAATTAAATTCACTAAGGTGTATATATTTAAACATACAAGGCCTGTCTAGTAACTTTAACGAGATCCAATGTCTAGTCGAAAAAGAAAATATAGATTTTATAGCCCTTTCTGAGACACATATAACTAAAAAGTTTTTAGAAGATCGATCTAATGAAATCCAGCTAGATGGCTATCATTTATTAAACAGTGAAAGTGAATCCAGGCATACTGGAGGTGTAGCTCTGTATGTTAAAAATGAAATTAAGTGTTCAAATGTGAGAAGAATCGTCATTAGCATGAAACTGTGGTGTTTAATAGTTAAAATGCAATATAACAATAATACTGTGATAGATGTTTGTGTACTGTACAGATCCCACTCCTTCACAAAAAGAGAATTCTGTATAGAGCTTGAAGAATTAATTGAAGTGATGCATAACCGTAATAGTAATTTTGTTTTACTCGGTGACTTTAATATTGATTGGCTTGAATACACTGATACGTATCGACGTCGGCTTGCATCAATCCTGAACGACACAAACATTTCAAGTGTTATGGCTGAACCGACAAGAATAACATCAAACTCTACAACTCAAATTGACTATATATTGACAAACAATGTACAATCGGTAAGCGCAAGTGTTGTCCAGTATTTAAATGTGAGTGACCATGAGACAGTAGAAGTTTTAGTTAAAAGTGTAAATGAAAAAATAACAAGTAAAAAGCAAATTAAGTATTGCAAATATGTTGAATCCCTTTTTCTCTCAAAATTAAGATTGACACCAATATGCGCAAGTTTTAGAACTGACCAAATATATAGTATTAATACGCTAAGTCTAGATTTTGCAGTAGAACTTAAAAATGTAGTAGCCTCAATGACAAAAACAAAGTCGATACCGTTCCATAATGCAGAATGGTTTAACTTTGAGCTTCAACAGGCAAAATCAATAAAAATACAATTATATAGAAAGGCTGTGATAACAAATAATATGTCTGACTGGATTAGCTACCGTTATTATAGAAACTATTATAAAAATAAATTAAAATCAGTGAAATCATTATTCATCGCGACGAAAATTGACAATGCTAACACCCAAAAAGATATGTGGAGGCAATTAAAAAAGTATGTTCTCAACAAGAACAAAGACAATATAATAGAAGTGCAATTTGAAATCGGGGTCAAAATAAATGATAGTGCAATATTGTGTGAAAAATTTAACCACTTTTTCATACAAAGTATATATAACCTGAGCCAATCTGTGATATATTTAGAATATGAAAATTTAATTGAACAGTGCAATATAGACTTTAAGTTCCGTGCAATAGATGTCCATGACATAAAAGGTGCAATAAAGCTGATAAACAAGAAGAATGACTTTAATTTTATAAATGTTCGTATGATTAGTGATGCCATTGATATTATTGGTCCTGTCCTTGTATACATTATCAATTTGTCGTTTAGTGTTGGAGTCTTTCCAGAATCATGGAAAGAATCTCTAATAGTACCAATCCAGAAAGTTACAGACGCGAAATCATGTGATGAATACCGCCCTATCAACATGATGCCAACATATGAAAAGATATTAGAAAAAATAGTTCAAATTCAACTAAATGAACATCTTTTTAACCAAAATATACTAACAGTATACCAATCTGGTTTTAGAGAAAAACATTCTTGTGAAACGTGTGTTAATTATGTGTTTAGTGACTGGAAAGAAAATGTAGATAAAAAAAATGTCGTTGTAGCTGTATTCTTAGATCTAAGGCGTGCTTTCGAAACGGTGAATCATGAAATACTTATAAACAAACTATCAAAAATGGGCATTAAATCCACAGAACAAAACTGGTTCACATCTTTTATTTCTGGGCGAACACAACGAACCAGGGTTAACGATAATGTGTCGACACCGTTAGAAGTGAACATAGGTCTGCCGCAAGGAACAATTCTTGGTGTTACTCTTTTTCTGTTATATGTGAACGATATGGTTAAAGTGGTAGTGAATTCTAAACTAATACTTTTTGCTGACGACGGTCTTTTGTATACCTGTGGAAGTGACTTAGTTACATGTATTGATAATATAAATTCTGACTTGAAAGCCATAAGTGAATGGTTGAAAATGAATCAGCTTATTCTAAACACTGATAAGACTAAGTGTATAATTATTAATAATATCTTGTCTCATATACCCCCCGTTCTTGTTGATGACGTGCAAATTGAAATCGTGCAAAAAATGAAGTATCTTGGCATCATCCTTGACAATAAGCTTACACTATGTGATCATATTGATTACATATGTAAGAAAATATCTAAAAAAATTGGTGTCCTACGGAGAATTAGACAAAGTGTATCACTAAATTGTGCCGTCAAAGTGTATAATGTGACTATAAAACCGCATTTTGAGTATTGTAGTAGCGTTTTATTTGTATGTCCACAATATCAAAAAAATAGACTTCAAGTCTTGCAAAATAAAGCAATGCGTATAGTACTAAAAAGAACTCGATACACACCAATAATATCAATGATAAACTCCCTAAATTGGTTAACTATAAATCAACAACTCTTTGTGAATGCTATGATTTTTATCTACAAAATCAAAAACGGTATGTGTCCAATCTATCTCCGTGAAAATGTCGCAACAAGGGACAACACAACGTACAACTTAAGGAGTGTCGGAGATTTTAGAATCCAAAGAACTAGAACTATTAGAGGACAGCGAACAATTAACCACACGGGATTCCAAAGATTCAACAGTCTGCCAACGGGAATAAAAAATGAAACGAATTTTGTACTATTCAAAAGGAAAATTATCGAATTTACAAAAATAAATATAATACAATAAAATTATGAACTTTTTATGTAAATTATAATATAAGTAATATTAGTACCTAAGAAAACAAAAAATCACTGTAAACTGTACAAAATGAAAAATGGCTTATTTAAGCTAAATAAAGTATCTTTCTATTCTATTCTAAGAACTTACTGAGTTTCCAAAACGATTCTTCGCTATTCTTTCTGCAGAAGAAACGCCATCGAGTCGATATCTATAGTCAAATCTTTCTTCTTCAAATCCAATTCCATAAAAATAAAAATCCACGCCTTTGTTTTGCTGTCACAAACAAAGTCCATTGGCTTGCCTATTTGTTTCGCCAAATCCAAAGATAAAGAGAAATTGCGGAGATAATACAAACGAAGCTAAGAATGTCAGTGACCGCCAAGCTGATGTCTATTTTCGTGCAATAAAATCGACTGAGTCACATGAATCATGAACGTCCCATCAGAGACGACGGACTATAATAGTCTCTTTCGGGTAGGTATTGAAATCTTAAAATGTATGAGTAGGTATTCAAAGTTTTTGGAGAACTTTGCGTAATTATTTAATAGGCTATCTGATTGCGGGCGTGAATTTAATTTTGTCTGTGAATTGCTTCATATCTATACGATGGCACCCATAAAGTTTATGAATGATCTATTTTCGCCAGAAGTCGTCGGAAGCATTTAAAAAAATTATTTGTTTCTCTAAAAGATCAAACGAATTGTGGGCAATTTTCAGATGATGCAATAAAACGGCTTCTTAGCTAATCTTGATGGTAGCAGGGGCAACTACTATTATGGGAGACCAAGGTAATTTGACCCAATTCAAACAACAACATTTAATCCATACAGGAAATTTATGGCACTTTTTAACGGATATGTAGTGTGTACCTACCAACAATATCTTCACATAACTATACCTACTTATCTTGTGTGCAATTCTGCGAACAATAGAGCACATAAGCTTCCTTAATATTTACATCCAATAAAAACCAGAAAATACAAAACTGCAAACAAGAGCATTTTAAACGTCTGTCTTTGTGTTTATTTTTCGCAAAGCAGCTTTTTCTCTAAGACTCATTTCCGCTTGTATTTGCGACGCAGATTCGAAACCCGACAAAGACAGCACCAGGGGTAGATACTACTAGCGACTGGTACTAAACTATGTAGATGTACTACTTACGTTCACTGTCAAGGCGAATCCAAGTCAATATGCCGCGTTAAGATCATAAACAGAGGGAAAAGCCCAAAGGGGTTGCGGCGGGCAATCAACGCTCTCCCCTCCATCCTCTCTTTTACAAATCAATATTACCACTTAAACGGCTTATAATGCTCTATTATTTAATACTCCTAATTTTTCCATCGCCACTTGCACCATACATAACCGGTTACTTTTTCACAGTGCAATAATTGTAAATAAACAAAAAAAAATCATAATGGGATTAAATGTCGGAAAAAAATATAAACAAGAAATTGTAAATTTTCCCTAGCTTTGTTTACGTTTGCAGAAAACACATTAATTATGCTTTTGTGTTTGTTTAGGCGCTTAATGGCTTAAAGTGGCACAAGTCCACCTACGTGTCGTGCTACTTTCATTTTCGGACTAAAATTCGGAGTTAAAGTTGAACGCGTCTGCTAGAGGAAAGAATCTGGTTCGACACAATATTTTGTTGTAAATATTTCGTATAAATTTTACAGGTGGGACAAAGTATATAATAAGATAGATGCCTAACGTGTATACGCGAAGCTATTTTTACACTATTGGTAGTGGTGATGATTTGTATAATAGTATGTGATTGGAGTTTATGTAAATATCTTATATGGATTGAACTTTGAATTGAGCATTTTGGAATTCAGATGCTAATGACAAAGAATATCAAAAGCAAAGTGTATTGAACAGCTTTGCGGATCACTTAATTATTATAGAGGTAAATTTGAAAAGCGTTGAAAGCAAAAAGAATTAAAGTTTACATTGGCACGCTTTGAAAATTTTATTTTATTTTAGTTTAAAACCGCAGAATGTTGTTAAAAAAGAGCGACGTAGGTTGAGTTATGTTTCCGGCTTAAAGAATCGGATATGGCCCTGCTCTAACACATTTAGGCCTTTGCGGATCTATTGTAACTCTAAGCGTACCTTATGTAATAATCTCATTATCAGTAAAGGCCGCAACAAATCCCTGTATGTTGAGCGTTTGTGTGAACTATGGAATCATCTTTTTCTATATTTGCAGTGTGAGTTGGTACTGATGATTGGCGCTCTTTTAGTGTAATCCTCATATTTGTTTTGGGAGACAAAGTGCATTTAACGTTGGCCCGAACAATAGGTACATAATAAATTGGGAGAACTGAATATAATTGGGGAATTGGGATACACTTGCAAAGCTTTATGTCGCTTTTATGAAGATGTTAACGCCATGTAACCTTGGTTCAATAGTTGGGCGATAGACCGTCGGTGATAGTGCACTGTTTAGTTTGAAAAATCAAAATGTCATAGTCAAGCATATGAGTCAACGCAATCGTGGTGACTTTTCTGATAAAGTGAAAGAGTCTCTTACCGAGACAGGCGATGATTACCGGGAAAATTTGAAACTTATAAGGTTGAGAACAAAAAAGTGATTTTGGACACACTCTTTCAAACGGCGACATCTAAGGTGAAAATTAGCTGCGAATCGCACAACGATTAGGCATCGTTAAGATTCGCATATATGTAGGTACCTATGGGTGGTACAATAGTCGCATACCCTTACGCAAAATTTAATACTGATCCAGTTGAATATGTACAAGCTCCTACAAGAATTTACCATATCCATTGACAACCATTACAGTCACTGGGTCATTGCGTAGTTACCTTATTTATTTTTATTATGGTGAGTGTTTAGTGCACTGCGACCTTGTGGACTATTGTGACCCCTGCTTATACCTCGGAAAGGTTCATGCCCTTTTCCAGAGCTCCCTCGCATTACAGTTTTATTCAGAACTGTGTTTAAGGATCATCGCTCTGTCTTAGCCTCGGCAAGAATATCGACTTTAGAGCACTTTATCTAGTCGAGTTTCTCTTATGAATCCGAGAATGAGTAGCGGGTCTATGGTCTCTCTGTATATCCTTGTCTGATATCTTGTACTTGCCCAGATGTTTGATCCTCTTGTGGGTCAGTGTTCCAGAATGTGATCTAGGGTCTCAGCGCTCTCATCACAGAATCTGTAGAGACCTTCCTCTGATAGTCCTATTTTCCTTAGGTGTTCCCTTAGTTTACAGTGTCTCGTTAGGAGACCTGTTAGGATTCTCAAGTTCTTGTTTAGGCCAATTCATGCTTTAAATCTTTTAAGGTTATAGTCCCCTAAAAGTTTTTTAGCTTGCCTCAGGCCTTGGTGGTTTTTTAAAAACGGCAGTTCTTTTTTTATTTTTCTATTCTCCTGAATTCCTTTCTTAGGGCTGTGAATATCCCTGGTTGTGGCTAGACTTGTTCGTTTTGCCCATGCTACAGCTCCGTATGTGATCATAGGTCTCACAATTACAATGTACATCCATCGTAGGATACTTGGGCTGCATTCCCATGCAATTTGGTACGTCGACGGATGGGCGAAGCTCGTGTTTGATAAAGCTGCATTCGGTAATTATGGAAGGGATCTACACTTTGCAGACAATTTACTATGACTATACTACTATATACCTACTTGAAGAACAAAATTGACATGAAGCCAAATAAAGAAGACTTCTGAAACTGAAACTGAAACAACAGAAATTTGTATGGAACTCACCGAGAACGTATATAAAACGGTCGCATGGGGAACCGAATGGCGTAGCCTATTTTTCTGATCCTGATGTGCTCAAAACAAAAACTATTTCTGGAGAGCAAATACCAAGCTATAAATTGATACCATAGGGCTTCCCGATTGCTTTTCAATTAGCGTATCGCATCGATTAACTCGATTCATAGTAGTCCTTAGTACTTACCTTAACCTACTTTTACAACTGAACACACCGCCTTGGATATGTTCTTTCTTGACAACATTGTCCCTTATTTGAGGTAGTCTCGCAGCATTAATATCCCTTATTTGCCCTAGTTATCTTAACCCTTGAACCCGTACCTTCGTGATCTACATTACACATTTAAACCATCTCCTTCAAGTTTATATAAAAATTCTAAGTACCTACTTTATTTATCGTGCTCATATGTGGAATTCATATTTACTCCCAGGTAGATGAACAACTCATTAACTTTCCCAAGGATTCGTTATGAAACTATGTATTTGAAGAGCTGGAGCTTATTTCATATAATTATTTGCGAATAATTATATCCAGCCAATTACTTAATATACAATATTTCTTGTTTTGGCATGTAACATTTAAATGTCGGCCAAGACACATTTCACTTAGGTCTTATCATATGAAGTTCTGGTACATGCGCATGGGTCTCTGCGACTGCAGCAATTACTGACTGGCGACATTATTCCCAAACATGTAATATCTACATAATAATTGTAATTTAACAATTTTAAATAACTTGCATATGGGAAATAATCCCCTCTACATAACTTACAATACGTATCATCTTCTCTTTTTTAATTCCGGTAGCTGCTATTAACAGCAACACTTTAACTCATCCTGGAGCATAGAGCGACAACCAGTTCCTTCCATCTCTCCCTATTTGTAGCTCGTACCTCAGCTGTGTCCACGATCGCAAATCCTGGGATACGTATCACAGTCGCCTCATAAGTCCTTCTCTGAATACGAACCATGAACCACTACCAAATCACACATCACACGCCTTTATCTTTATTCATGCTGCCATAACTTAAGTGTATATTTTTTGTCGCAAATAAATCAATATATTGACAGCTTGAATTAATTTTTGTCAAATTACTGCCGCATTAATGAATTGGTTGTACAAATAGCTGGCGTATCTGATAACAACGCATGTTATACAATTTTGGGTAATAAAATAAAAATCGTAGTCATATGCTTGTTTTAGTAAACAGAGTCGTATATCAAAAAAATGTTATTAAACCTGGTTAACAAAGAGAAGCCTATTTATCACTACTGTTTCGAGCGTCTTATCATAGAATTTAGATTGTGAATTCAAATAATTGTTTAACTTTGGATTCGTCAGAGTACTGGAGCACTAATCTATAATCGTAGTTTCCTTCCAAATATGGACGTTTACAAACAGCTGTCAGATCTGCTATTAAACTGTTGTCAATTGTAGTAGGCGCACTGACTTAGTGGTTAGTGTTTTGGACTACTAAGAGAGAGGTCCCCGGTTTGATCCCCGCGCAAGTACACAAATTACAATTTAAGGTTTTTTCCACTGCGCCATCTCTATCGAACGTCTGACAATCAGCCGAAAGTTCAACTGTCATGAAAGAGCTTCTCAATCTTCGGTTTGGACTCGGCATAAGATTGCAGATCCCCTTCATTCGTCCCAAAAATGAAAAACTCAATCAAAACAATTAATTATTTATTTTAAAACATTTCATCTTCAGCTAGACGGATCAAAAACTGAAGAAAGAGTGAGTTGTGGTGTTTTTTTTTTCTGACTCCGTCTTCCAAGTCACTGTAGCGTTTTCCAGGCGCAACTTATGGCGATAAAAGAAATTCTACAACGTGACATCCGCTTCTTCTCAGATTTCAAATCAAACAATTTGAAGGTAGCTCTGGACTGCCGATCGTTTCTTTCAGAGATGTTGGAGCAGTTTAACATTCACCTCTATTGGGTGCCTGGGCTGGGCATGGATACATTCAAATTAATTTTATGGCTAATGAACTCCCCAAACGTGGAACAACTGTTCCTATTTTACAAGATAAAGCACATATATGGTATACCAATCGTCACATGGAAACTTTTAAATTAAAGCAAGCTATCTTCGAGAAAGAAAATCTTAGGTGGGCATTGGGCAAGTGTTGAAACGCCCCTTCGGACCAAACAGATTTTGCCAAAACTGGATATTACCTGTTCTGCATTCTATCTCAGAAGCGAAAACTTTACCTGGGGGCTTTCTTCTTTTATGATACTAGCGATCTTGTTAAAACCGACCTTAGAAGTCTAACTCGCTTCTCTAGAATCTCAAATTTAAACAGCAGATGAGTATGACTAACTTTATAATTCATAAGCAACATTTTAAGACCAAGATTGAGTTCAAGCATTAACTTTAAGTGGCCCAAAAAAGCAAAAGAACATTTTTTCGGTTGCATTTTACGTATCGCTATAACCGGCCCCTAATAGTTTGCCGGCTTTTAAGCTGACAACCGATTGAACCTAACCTAGCCTAACATATTTTGCAATTAACAAATACAATTTTTGTGAATTTGTTCTTTGTCACCTGAACAAGAAAAACTGGTTGTCACGAGGTGTTGTCATAGTGACATTCGTTACCATTATTTCCAAATAAACTTTGGACATCTAAATGCTGAACAACATGTTATTTCCCAGAAAACAACTCTTGAATGAAAATACCGCCCACATTTTATTATTTTACTCGTTTAAGCCCGAGTGAACAATTTATGACAAACAACAGGATGATTATCCAAATGCCAGGTGGGTGTTTCTAAGAAAGTTAAAAAGAAATAAAACAAAGTATAATTGGTACAAACATAAATATATTTTTTTAAGTGCAAATCCCCTTTGCCCGAACAAGTCAAATGTGAATGTCATCGAAAAGATATCTAGAAATATATATAAATAATTTGCAAAATCGGCAAATTGCCTTTTCTTGAGATCTATTTTCGTTACGTCAAATTGGGATTGGTCATCAAACGTTTTTCTATTGAAAACATCTCGTGCGTTCTCCATAATGTCAAGCTTTTTATTTAGAAGAAGATTTATCTGTTGGTCATGGTCATGTTTATAAAAAAAATTGATTTACTTTGAAAGTATGAACGCAATTTGAAGATCGAATAACCCCGAAAGCTGACAGCCAAAATATATAAGTAGCACTAGTTATTTAAAGCTAATGATCCACAAAGCAACCTTAGTTTGGAAGACACTGCTTGCGTCCGGGAGTAGAGGACTAAACTGTAGGTCCGAATCTACGGACCCGTAGTGTATGGTAAAAACATGTGCTCAGTCGACATCTCCTTGCACTGTTTAATGTGAGCTAAAGTAGCCCTTTTAAAAGATCTAGGTCCGATGTTTTGATTTTTAAGAGAGAGAGAGAGAAAAAATACTACAGACCGATTGTTCTAAAATCTTTTCCGCTTATGTATGGCCGGCTTGGTTTAGATTTAAAATTACTATAATATATCTAGTTTCCCTTTGCTTTTTGTTGCACAAATGACCTATAGGTTTTAGCAGTTAAAAGGGCAAAATAACGCCCAAGGGTAAAGCCAAAAGACATTTTTCCATTTCACCACAAGTTTTCTAACACAAAAAGAACAAACGAAAACGAAATACCAAACGAGCGTCACCTGTCAATCGTCATCAGGAAAAAAAACAATAGCCGGGTGGACTTTGAAAAAAATTAAAATGACTGCATTCAACGACAGAATCTGAAAATTAGCTGTGCGTTATTTTGTTAAGGGATATTTTTGTTTTAAAACCAAAAGGGCAGTTGATTTATTTATTTAAAATTGCAAAAGTCAGTAGATCTACTGCAATTGCAGCAAAGTGACAACACTAGGGTGATGGCCCGGGCAATTATTTTCTAATCAAGGTTTCCAGCACCTCTTGACTGCTCTGTCCTTTTCTTTTATGTAGACGTAGACCTTCCGCAACTGCGGTTTTATACCTTCTGCACATCGTCTTCCATTCCTCATCACTCAAAAATTGCTTACTGCAATCCAAAACACCAAACTTGAAAAGTAGGAATCTCCTCGCGTAGGAAAATTTCCGCGCACATTTTTTAAAACACATTAACCTGTCAGTTTGAAGCTCATAAGAAACATCCACGCTTTTCGCGGACTCTTTGAGTCACGCTGACCATTTCTATTTTTTAAATAATTGCTTATAGTTCAGTTTCTAAATTCGCCATAAAAAAAAAAATAAAAGAGCGACGAATTATTTTTTATTAAATACTTAAAAAAAAAAAACATTTCATCGCCTACCGGAAAAAAAGGAGATTAGCTGATTCTCGAAAACAGGTGTTTTTAACGCCAATATATAGGTAACCCCAACATATATTTGTTTGTGTTACTATGAGCGTTCTCAATTCATTGCGGTATCTCTCTATTCCGTGCCAAAAAATATATCTTTGACTTTGGCAAAGACACAAAAAACAAACAAACTAAAAACGGTCAACGTAACAATTTCATTTCAAGTTCAGACCTTGAGAGCATCAAATTCTTACTCACTCATTTGATTGTTCTTTTCTTCAATTAAAAGATTACTTAAATTGTTGTATACCAACATTTTCGTTTAAACAACTTTTATGTCGTGTATATCTGTGGCCACGAACCATAACCGCTAAAGTCGACTTTAGACAAAATTGAGATTTTGATGTTATTAGACTCAGCGTACTCACATCTATTTTGTAATTTTGTTCAGCTTTCTATCTTAAATAAGTGGCAACAATTTCAAGAAAACGTAACACCCTAGGACCCTTTTTTTAGTTTGGATTAAGGAAAAAAAACCAAACTAAAAAAGAAATAAATTTATTATCTAAAGTCGACTTAAGCGGTTTTTCCTTGTGGCCACAGATATTGTCGTAATTTATGCAATAAATTTTAGAGCATTAAAAAATAAATTCCATTAGATTTGGTGGCTTTTTAATTAATAAATAATTTTGCATTTTCAAATGAATGTTCACAGCAGCAAATTCGTTTGATGACGCACTCGAATTGTGGATGCAATATATATTTTTTTTTTCAATTAAATTGGTATACAAATAATGTTAATTTTTCTACGCAATTACATATTTATTATCTTTTGGCAAACTGGGACTATAAAATGTGGCTTTTTCGATGAAGAATGGAGCGGATAAATATGGGCCCCATTAAATGTGCACCGAGAAATGCAATTTGGCAAAGATTAAAATTATGTTTGCGTATTGAAATAAATCGCTCGTAAGATGGTCATTAGTCCTTTAGTAAATGAATATAAATGGAGCATTAAGGAAAAGTTGAAACTTTCGTGAGGCATGGACAGACATTATTGTTCACCATGCAAAATTCCCTTTTCTGATTTTGGAATAATTAAAATGAGCGTGGGAGTTTAACTTCTGTGCGTGACTTTTCATCTGTTTCCAGTGAATTTTGAATTTATTGCATGTTATAAAATATAAACTCTCTCAGTCGATTTATAATAATTGTGGAGCCGAAAATTTAATTGATGACACATGGAAATACCACAATTGGAACTAGACAGTTGGCGTTTAGCCAACATAACTTGGACTTCGTTACTAACCCAATGTGTTATCATCGAATCTATATTTATACAGCATACTTCTTTTTTTTGTTAATTATATACTTAACTTTTCACCGACTGACACGACATTTCGTTTTAAGCTAGCTGGATACATCAATCGAAGTGAATTTACTGGGGGCGTTAAAGACCGAAACAATTTTTAGCACTCCATTAGCATGGACTTTTTATCTTTAGCCAATTTTTTATGATGTAATATTTTTTATTTAGTTGAACGATAACTCTTAAGGGACTGGAAGAAGGTTATATGCATGTGGGTTGAGAAGAAAAGAACCGGCGCGATGAAAAGAAATAAGACTAGTAGAGTTACTTTTCTTATACAGACGAAGCTAGCATAAGAAAAATCTTTCTTTAACCTGTAACATAAAGTCTTTTAACGTGGATAAATTTCCGCATGTACTCGTCGCATTGTTTTGTAAAAAAAAAAAAAAAAGCAAATGAACCAAAAACTTTGGGAAATTTTATTTTATGAGTAATATACCAGTTACTTGTGTGATTGATGAAGAGTTAGAGTGGTTTGTTATTCAACACGATTGAATTTAAACTAACAGATGGGATTTTATGCCCGGTCGCACGATTATTACGGGCAGGGGCATCCATTTTAACATCAAATTTCTTACTCAAGTGCATGTTATCCTGGTAGGATACCGGAAAACAGCCACATAAGAAACTAACCAGAAAGGGTGGTTCGCGTCGTAATATTAGAACTATTTTTTTTTAAATCCTGTATATACTGCGTTTGATTTATATACGCATACTTCCAAAGTAAAAACAATTGGTTTCTTGAAGCCTGTATGCATAGGGTGGACCCAAAGTCTCTTTCCTATGTAAAAAATGAATAACCATTTTATTTATAGATATTTTTGGGTTATTTTTTTTCCCATACATAAGGCATGGAGCCCTACCAGGGCTGTCGTTAGAGGACAAAAAGCAGCAGTACTACCAGTCGACAGAAAGCAGTACAAAGCAGTACCTCACCCAATGTATAATGCTACTAACACATAAATCGACTTTAAAATTGAAACACTGAACACACTTATGTAAATTGCTTATGGTCTGGATTTTAAGATTTTAATATAAGTTGGCCAACTTCGGAAATGATTTGAAATCGAGAGTTGAACTATAAGTTGTAAGTTAACGCAGTTAAATTCAAAAGTTTTATAACTGGCAGTTTCTATATCTCTGGGATATAACACACAATATGTCAGTTTCAACTTTCTACTTAAGATTTTTATTTCGCTCGTCATTTTCGTAATAGAAGAAGCATACTTTATACAATTTGTAATTTTGTCTACGATTTTCGTTCTTTTGAGCAGTACAAACCATTTGAACGTTTAAGAAAAACCATCCGTTACGATTCCTAAAATTGTCTGTATCAGATTGCTGATACAAATGCGGATATGCGTACAATAAATTGCGCCAATTGTTACATACTGCTTGCAGAAAAAGTCACGATCCTCGCATTTTTCAAGTCCAACATGTGGTAGCATCTTGAATCTTGTATTCCTGTCTCTCACAGACCAAATTCTCCTATTCTCCATCATCTTCGCTGCTCTTAAAAGTAGTAGTAGAAGTAATTTTAATGGTACAATATTTTACGTACTAATATTTTAATTACATTTGTCACGTGATTTGCTTAGCTAACAGTCAAAATCGCCCAACAAATCTTAATTTAGACATAAAATACCAAGTTGCTTTCCTTACTTCTACTATTTCGGGGATTGGGCAGGTTCAAAGTTGATCAACTACGGGTTTTCTTAACTTTGGAATATTCAAGGCCTTTCAACTTGGAGTAAATAAAAGCAATTTCTCATATTGAGCTTTGAGGGTCTTTTTCCGTCTTTCAGATGCTTAAAACGTTTTTTTTAATGATTGATAATAATGTCCTACAAAATGTATTGATAAGTGAATATTTAAGAAATTATTTGGAAAATTCTAATCCAAGAAGCCCATCTTTTATAAAAAGCAGTATTCTAAGAGGGAGTGCAGTACAGCAGTACAACCGTACAGAAAGCTGTACAAATACTGCTTTTGCAGTACAACGACAGCCCTGAGCCCTACGCGATGGCACAGCAAACAAATTTTTTTTAATTAATTCGGGCAGGCCTCGTTTTGGACGATCGATCGAAAACTTCTAGGGAAAGTGTTGCAACACATCCTGAAACATCGACATCGACGGCGACGATTCGCATTTTTGGTGAAACACATCGCACCTTTACTTTGCAGGAATTATTTTTTTTTGCAAAATTGCAAAATGCAAAGTGAAAATTGGTTGGGGAAATAGGGCCCTGCTCCTATACCCTCATAAGATCCAGTTGCTCGTGAGACAAAGATCTTGTTGCGCAAACAATTCACAAATAATGGTAAACCACAGACTATACAAGAGCTGAAACTCAACATTCGCACAGAAATCGCTCAAATAACGCCGGCAGTCATGGAAATTGCCATCAAAAGAGCCCTTGAGTGCATGCATTCTAATGATGGCCACTAATATGACGATATGACTTTTATTTGCAATTTATTTCATTAGTTTTTATCTTTTCGTTTAAAAGTTATTCCACATATACGTAGAAAACGAATTATTGTAGGGCACCCTGTATCCATATTATTAATAATTAAAAAACCAGGGCTTCTAAAAAATTTCGCAAGCCTTATATTGATAAAGGATTAAAAAAACAATTTGATAATATTGTACAAATTTCTTTAAAATCAATATATATGTTTTTTCCAACAACACCTTTCAATCTGTATAGCTGGGTAGCTCTTCTATTAAATTCCTTAAATGTGATTAGATTAAGCTTATCCTACTGAGAAATATAATTAGCTTTGTCCAGACTTAAGGCAGACAAACGACCAGATGAGGAATCTTCCCAATTTTTCATATGGGTAAGCTAATGGCGTTCATTATAGCTCCTTGACTGGTGTGAACTGACCTTTTCCGGAGTAAAGAGTTTATAAGACTCGTCTACTACAGTTTAACCTGAAAAGACTAAAAATAGTAGGCAGAGTTTCTTTCTGGTCGCGTGTGGTTGTCCCATAAGGTTTATTAAAAATCCCATGCAGTTTAAATATTTTTTGGAAGTGCTTTTTGACTTTTTGAAAAAACCTTTGACGAGTCGAATTTGACCTACTTGATTGTAGTAGCTGTTTGGTTTTTTTTTAGGTTGTCTGTTTCGGTTTTCCTTCAGAAATGCTGGAGCTTCTTTTGCTCTAGCCAGGTTTTGACACTACACACTTTTTATTGTGTTTATTGCTAGCACACAGAATAGCCTTGCCATCATAAATTTGAAGTGCGGATCGTTTTCTGGCTAGTTCCACTGTGTCTTGGCACCCAAAATAGGTGGTAGACAACCCTAGACCAGTTTTGGTGACCGAATGTACACAATTTCAGTGCGGTTGAGGAATCAGGTTGCTGGTGGTTGCTTGCCAAACACATTTGCTTAATTTATGTCTACTAATTTTGCGAAGCCCATACCTTTATTAAGATCGCTGCGAAACTTTCTTGCTGGAAATGAGTACTTCACAGTTGAGAGTGTTCGGAAGTTGAAGAGTGTTTTGCTCCTAAAATTGGATTCTTATGGATGGTAAAAACCTTAACCTTAAATCGCTACTAGTCTTCTCAGCAGAATTTGAAGAATGAATTTCCAAATAACTGCAACTCTGTCATACATACCTACGCATAAGTCTGTGGTCACAAGGCATAACCGCCTAAGTCGAGTTATGACGAAATAGAGCTTTTAATGGTATTTTAAAAGCATTTTTCTGCTCTATCTTCATTATTTTTTTTAGATCTGTAGCTTAGTTACTTTGGAAGTTATGCCCTGAAAACCAAACCGCCCAACAGAGGGTTTTCACTTATGAGTCAAACTTAAAACTGCTCTCCTGAAAAAAGTGCAAAACAGACTTAGGCGGTTATGCCTTGTGACCACAGAAGTATCCTAATTCAAATCTGCTCAGTCAAAGAAACCCGTCACCCTCGAACAACGACAGAAACTACGACTTTGTTTCAAATAAAAACGTCACACCCTGCTATAGCACTCACAGAATTATTTATTTAGGTCGAAAACCTCAAAGGCATCTCACACTTTTATCAGCAAAAATAGTACAATAGTCGTTTCTGCGTTTCATTTTTAAATTCTCACACCTAAATTGAATACAAAGAAAACACCCTCTGCGCAATGAGTATTATAGTATAGAACGCAGATCATCTTTCCTTTGTTGTGGTATATATTCCCCAAGAACTTTAGCGTATTGAGGCGCATTTGCCATCCCCCCGCTCGAGTTCTTTGTATAATTTAATTAAATGTTAATCACATGGAGACCGAAAATGAAAACGCTGTGTTTCAATAGAAAAACGTGACATTTCGTAGCTGACCTATTTTTACACAATCTACGCAGTCATAGTTCCAGTTCACCCCTCGAACACAAACGCAGTTTGTGTGGCAGTGATTACAAATGACTTTGTGTCAGTTTTTAACCGTTGCCCATGACTGTTTAGAATATTTGTCTCACAGGACTTTGCCGCAAGTTATCGATTGTCTACTAAAAGGTGACACAAGCATTTGGCCCCGTCTTTGTACTTGATATAGAATTCTGCTTGACACATTCACTTTACCACAATGTTTCAGTTAATGTACCAGATCTGACAAAAATACCCCACACAACACAGACAAATTAGTACTGCGGGTACAAATCTGGCGCCAATTCATGTATACAACATTTAAAAGGAAAATAAATCACTTTGAAAGCCAAAAAAATCCCTCACTCAACACATAGGTACGTGTCGAACAAGTTGCCAATTATGGCCGATAAATCAACACTCGTTCAGGAAAATCCCCAAACTGATTCAGCTGTTGAACGATTGCTGTGATATATCGATAACTGACTGGTCTTGAAAAAAAGTGACACATATACATACATGGAATGCCGAAACGATTGCACTTTAATGAACAGCTAATGCATTTTAATTTGGGCGACCATTAACCCTTGCCTTTCACCTCGTGCGTGCTCTTAATTTTTATTTTTGGCGTACAAATGGTTCAAGGTGCCACGAAGATTGTGCCAATTTACGTCCACCGGCCGCCATTACTAAATTGGGATGAACGAGAGGGAGACCGAGAGAACTGGTTTTTCTTTCAAACATCTGGTAATGTGGTCACCCAATGTGAATCGATAACTACGCTGCTGTGGGTTAACACGCAGAAGATTGTCAAATTTATTTAGAATGCGAAAATTTGATAATAAACTCGATATAGGCCTGTGCGAAATTTTTAGAAATGTAGTTAAAATTGACATTTGCATAATTGGTTTTTGTTTGAGGTTAGTCTCTGCGTCGCGTCGGCGTCGTGTTACTAAAGGCTAATATTTGATGAAGGTTACTGTAAACGCGCAGTGGCTTAGTGGTTGTGTGTTGGGCTACTAAGCGAGGGGTTCCAGGTTCGAATCCCGAGAGCGCCAAATTACATCTTAAGGTATTTTTTCCACTGCGCCACCTCTCGCGAACGTCTGACAAACACCCGAGAGTAAAACTGTCATGAATGAGCTTCTCAATTAGCCGTTTGGACTCGGCGTAAAATTGTAGATCCCTTCCATTCGTCCCAAAAATTTAAAACCCACACAAAACGAATGGTTGTGAGAAGCTAGGCCTTGGGTCCCATAGACCTGTCGCGCCAAAATATTTATTAATTTATTTACTGTAAACACAAACGGGACCGGAAATCGGTCGACGAATTTTACGTTCTAACCAATCAAGGATATTTTCATCAGTCTTCATGTAGCAGGGCTGGGATGATGAGGGTCCTAAATAGAGTCTTCGTAGTGTTTCTTGACAAAAAAGAATCAATTTTCTTCTTAGACGAAAATTACAGAATGTAACTCTTCGCCTTATATCTGAATTGTTTTTATATTCAGAGTTTATTGCGGAGCCGTGGTGGATAAAGTCTTACTAAATCAATCTTTTTTGGCTTTCTCTTCGATTCGTCGGAGTTTTGTGTTCCTTTTTGTGCTTCTGTCTCAATATTTGCAAACGCGACATTCACACTGAATTCTGGAAATGATGTCAACGTCACCAGATCTGCAAGTTGTTGTACAGGGTTGTGAAGATTGTGTCCTTGGTGTTGGCTTGTGAGTTCCGTACAATTGTCTCATGTATAATGTTGGGGAAGTTACAAGACAGTGCATAAGCTTGTCTCGGTAAGACCGACCTTTATTGAAGAGAAAGGCTTCTTTTTCTACACAATCTACACAACCAGATGTGTTTCGCAGGAATACTAAACTTTGAAAGGAAGCCCGTTTTGATGTTTAATACTCTATTCGACGAATTTTCTTCGCTGGTCATCTCATTAAGATTCTTCTATCGTCCTTCCTGGAACTTGGACTTCTCTCTACAAAAATAATCTACTTTTTTAATCTTTTGTTTGTTTGTGGTGGGTAAAAAATATGATAACATTTTTACTCAGCCTTAAAAGCGTTTCTTTCAAAAATCGGGGGAAACGCTTCCACTCAAGTCCACCGCCACACGTCCAGGTGTCTTAACTTTTTAGCCATCTGAACATTTCCTCAAAAAACATTTTTCCTGTTGATCACATTCACAGATAAAACGACACACTTTCGATGAGAGACCAGGATAGAGAACAATCGTTTATGCAATACATTTATAAAATGCTAAATCGCAAAATTTGAGCATGCCAAACCTTTAAACTTTTTCAAGAAAAGTTTAACAACAAATTCTGCCATGAATTATTTACAAATCAGCATTAGTAGGTTGTTAGTGGAAGTTCCAGCCGGGTAGTTGTATTTTTAAAAATGCTAAAATACCATCAATGGTTTTCTAACCTTATGGGATGTAATCAAGAAAAATCTGTTCAAACGGTTGGTGGTTTATCATTTTATTTTATTTTTAGA
The DNA here is from genome assembly GCA_936431705.1 of Cheilosia pagana. Classification (NCBI taxonomy): domain Eukaryota; kingdom Metazoa; phylum Arthropoda; class Insecta; order Diptera; family Syrphidae; genus Cheilosia; species Cheilosia pagana. The sequence goes on along the minus strand of OW386170.1, from coordinate 21,502,681 downwards.
TAAAACATATGTTTAACCTTAAATGGCCCGCATTTTTTAATGTAAATTGATGTAAATTTATTCAGTTTAATAAAATTTTTGGTTGAAAATAAAAATTAGTGATGAAAGGCCACAAAACAATCATTACAATCAAGAATATCTGACATGGGTAGATACTATCAGCTTAAGTAAAGTTGTGACTAACCAACATCAATTTTTCAAAATTAATTTGTACATATTTTGTTTGCGTTTTTTTTTTTTTTTTTTTTTTCAACTATCATTTATAAAATTAAATAGAAGTCTTAGACAAATTTTCTTTTCTATAAATTCTTGATTTAAGATATGACTCATAATAGATTTTTATAATATTTTTTAAAACTCCTATTGTCAGGATTTACACTTTTTCACAAATTTAATTGTTTTAATAAACGAGAAGTCACCCAAGGTGTTAAAAACTGTCTCCAAGGAAACGAAAACTTCTGATAAATCGATTCGGTGGGAAGACTGAACAAGTCTATGGCCTTGAATTAAAATTGCAATGAACTTGAAACACTGATAAGCCTTCAAACATATCGCTTTAATAATTATTTAATAATTTTGTCGTATACACACAGATTCCTATATGCACCTCGCCTCACTTGAGTGAATTGTCTTACATTATAAGCGCGCAATTTTACATTATTTATGCCTTGTAGGTATATTGTATGTTTATACATAAAGTGTCATTACAAAAGTAAATAAAAAGCAAATTTTTCGAAAGAAAAAAAGAATTCGAATAATTTTTTTTTTTCAAATCGATTAATTTATTGGGCTGTACTTATAATCATTTAAAGTGCCCAGATTGCATTTTACGAGCTCGCGAATTCTCTCAAATAAAATTATCGATTGTGATCTATAAAGTAGTCAAGGTGAAGGTTAAACTTGGTTATTCGTTACGTTACGAAGCTCAGTGGCATTTTAAGAAGGGACATTTCTTCGCCGCCATTGGAGAATTTGGCTCAAATTAAAATGTTACGTTTATTCTGAACTAGAAACATTTGATCTCGAGCCGGAAATGGTAAATTGTTTTCGTTTGGAATGCAAAATCAACATATTTACGCTGCCATGGTAAACATTTAGCACTTTTATCTGAAACTGTAGACAAAAACTATGCCTTGCTGGAAAATCAAGGATAGAGGTCAATATTATTCAGTTTTCCTGTTTTTTTGTAGTACATAGTACAAATGAATTGCAATTAGGTGACCATTGGTGACCATGGTGTAGTAGTTAGAGTCATTGCTTCGGATCCGAGCAGGAATCGCTGTCACCGAGAAACTATTTATGTCAGAGTGTCTCCACCCAAGAGCGGCGAAAAAGGACTTTATGTTTGGTAGTTGAACTCAAATATCTTGCAACATTAATGGTATTGTAATACAAGTCTTTCTCAAATAATTTTTTCTTCCTTTAATCGATTGCATTTTGATGCATTCGAAAACTACATTTCTAGGGGTCGAATCTCGTTATCCGTGAACGAGCATTACGTTCACGGAATTAGTTGATTTTACATGTGAAACAAAAATGCGATTCGGCCCCAGGTGTCAAGTGACATGCTCTGTTAAAGTTCAGATGTGCGTTGTAGCTGTTTTTTTTAGTCATATTATTAGGCACAATTTTTACGCGGACGGATTTAAATTATCCTTTTAACTGTTGAGACACTGTAAGTGTTGTTAGTGAAACGGGATTACGTTTTTTAAGGTTTTTTGTTCAAAGTTCCAGGATCCGCAACGTCTAGATTTTGTTCACAATTTGAACAATGCTTATTACTTACTTATTACTTGTTTTATTATGCGTGACTCTTTAGAATGTAACTTTTAACAACCTATAAACTTGTCATTAGGCTGGAAACGGCAAACAGGCCTTAACTACATGTGTTTGTAACCAATCGCTTGTCCCATATCGCTCTATTAAATACAGAATACTATCTTGAAGAGTTTTCTTTGGGTTGAGAGAGTCTATTGAGACAAGATTTGACAACTGAACAGAACCCACTTACTTAGGCCTCTATCGCGACGAGCACTAGTTGTAATTCGTAATCATTTCAAAGTGGAATAAGTTTACATACAGTCTCAAGAGTCTTAACTTATCTCTAAACTTCGTTCTTGAATTAAAACTCTTATCAAAGAAAATATGAAATACCTGCGATTTATCAAAACCATAGACTTGTAAGTGTGCGATGTACAGATAACCATAATAGTTTCCCCTTCATTTGGAGCTTCTACGCAGCAGCATATTTTGGAGTGTTTAGATAAGAAAGGCATCATCCACCTTCCAATTAGTCGATTTAACAGAAACGACCATGACCTACCTACATTTATATTCATGTATGTATGCGGAAAATGCGACTCCCCTATCCTCTGGATATATTATAGAATATTCATATTCATTGTACTAAACTCTACCTCACCCTCTCCCGTTGCCATTGCTATCAGCGCAGCGCTCCTCACTGTTTGCACTACACAAACAGATGAAACTACGACTCCTATGATCTAACCCAGTGCCGTTCTATCTGAATGAGTTTCTGGCGGTTGTGCTAACAATTATCGGCACGATGAATTAGGTCAAAAGGTTTTTGTGATGAGTGGATTGCTGCATGAGCCGCGTTGAACTCACGAACAGATAAGTTTGCTTTTATTCTCAAAAGCGGAATGGATTTGTAAATTGAATTCAAATTAATGTCATCTATTCGGCTCCGTTTTAGCTGAACCGGCGCTCGTGAGTATTATTTATAAGTCGAAAACTAACTTTGTATAGGAATTTTAATGCAAAACTGATTTGGATGATTTATATTTTGTACGCGGACAGCAAATTCAGAAACTTTGGACGAAACCTTCGGTGAAATCAAACAGAAGAGGCTTAAAGTAACCCAAGACTATAGTACAATAACCACACCCTGTTATCTCAGGCAGGCCACTCTAAAAGAAACAGAAATAAACCGGGGAGAATCCTTTGAATGAACAAAAATCGCTGTCCTTCATGAGATATCATACTAATGAGAATCAGCACTGAAGAAGTGTATAGACGAGGAGATGCCACTGCCTAGGTCTCTGCCAGCTGCCGGATCAGAAATATGAGCATTGGAAGATTCTTTTTCGAAGACTTGGAAGAACTTACCTATTAATAAATGATCTGCTTGAGATTGAAAATGCCTCAGGATGGCTAGCTGATCCGTAACGAAATTGTGGCGGAGTAAGGGCTTTTTCTTCTCGCCAACCCACCTACCTAACCTAACATAACCCAAGACTAATGCCGTACAGCTAGACTGGCAAAAAGAAAAAAACTCAAGAACGAATATAAAGAAACTGCAATATTTTGCCGAATCTCAAAGGCTGCATTGAAAAGTTTTGCGGACGTTCACGAGATGTTTGCGCAGTTTTTTGAAATCGTTAGTCTAATTGGTGGTTTTCCCAGCTAAGTAGTCCGGCACTAGAACAGTGCGAGAAAACGAACTGAAAATTTAGCTTAAGAGCTTCTTTAGGAGTCTTAAATGCCTTTGAAGGATTTTTTTTCTTCCCAACGACCTGGATTGCGCCGATCTATGGTGTCAAAAATATTCCTTTTGGTCATTTCTTAAGAAGACTGCTAATTCGGCCTATTTATCAATCTCAAAGCTCATTTAAAATGACACTTCACCTGCCAGCTCTAGGTCCAGCAAATCTGCATTCCTCTGTGCTATAGCTCTATGCTCCCATACTGCGTCTCCTCGCGTATTTGAGAGCTACATCAGTATTCCACTTGTGTATAGCATTACGGTCGCAACCGTCCTTTATGATCTCAAAATAAACAAATTCGTTGGTAAAGACTTTTCTGATGAAAATGTATTCTTTCACGCTGATAAAATCACCGCGTAAGGTTTTGCTTCTGTAATTTTCTTTTGGAATCTAATCTGAAATATGTTGAATCAGGAAAACTTCTTAATAAAAAAAAATTCCAATAAATGTAGCATTGAACTATTGAGCCTGTATTCCGATCCACGGGTGATTCGATGGTCTATCTAACCAAAAAGTGTAACCAAACTGTCCATCACTCCAGTGAAAAAAGATGGTTGATATTTCAGAGGTATTTTACAGAGTTTGCTTAAATGGGACCGATGCTTTCAATAGATTAGAACCTAGCTCACTGGTCTTTCAATGTAAGTTGCTTGCGATAGGCTCAAGTCCGAAATTCATTACACCATATATTAGCTCTGTCGTTTATCAAGGCTCTGTTTTTTTCTCATGATCTCATGTCTGTAACGAATTTAGTCCTATTCTGATGAAAACACGATTAGCTACTTAAATTTGTTTAAGGATGTCCCTGCTGCATCTTATTGGCTTGAATTGCTATCAAAACATTTATGAATAAAATTCGATTTCGTTCCACCATGGGAACGTATGCAGCGGTCGCTATGAAGACGGCCGCCAGATGTGCCATCAAACTACAACTAGAACACAAGTTTAAGCCAGGTGATCTTGTGGGACACCTAAAAATACTTAATCAAATCCCAAACATGGGCATGTTCTTCTCCGTCCCGGACACTATGGTTAGGGAATACAGCTTTGGGAAATTATTCAAGGTAGAACTACTGGAACGTGCTAGTTGGGCCAACGGAAATCCTACACTGGACCCAAAAAGTATAGTCTGGTACACCGACGGATCAAAGATGGACTCCGAAGTGGGAGCTGGTGTCTTTGGACACAACACCAAAGTCTCGATACCCATGGGAAAGGGATTAAAGGAGCGACTATACAAATTTTCTCGGACAGTCAAGCAGCTCTGCAAGCTTCAGCATCCAATACATTGGACTCTAAATCAGTAAAAAGGGTAAAACTTGTATGGGTACCTGGTCATCAGGGAGTTGCAGACAACGAACATGCAGACAAACTAGCCAGGGCAGGTTCCGAATCCATTCTCTTTGGACCAGAACCATACTCCTCAGTCAATTGGACTACTGCACTAAGGCTATTCAATGAATGGGAAAGCAACTTCGTTTTGAGCACTGGGAAAAGGTCCAGGGTCTAAGACAATCCAAACTATTAATTAGGCCTTACTCCTACACGAAAATCCTTAGGCTCAATAAGGGAAATATAAGAAAGCTAGTGGGCTTCCTCACTCACAGGCTACTGTGGTCTAAAATACCCCCTCAACAAAATGAGGGACACATGCCCGGACACAGAATGCCGATTCTGTTTGGAGGATGTCGAATGCTCTGAACACATCTTCTGTGACTGCCCGGCTTTTCATTGGTTGAGAAAACAAGTCTTCAACAGAGAGACTCGTACACCGGCAGACATACAAAAATCTGCTACTAAGGACTTAATGACGTTCATTAGTCTCTTAGAATAACCTTACCCCATCGATACAATAGATCTTTCAGGTCGCAGTGTCAGTCATATGGACATGGGAAATTTAATTAAAAAAAAAAATCCATCGGTCGATCGTTGAATCTAATTTTCGATGACTCGGCCGCTCATTTTGACCGATACGGCCGCTATTTCTTGTTTTAATGTAGCCCCATAAAAAGGTCTAGATGCGTTAAAACACACGATTTCGGCGGCCAATCTACGTATCCGTTTCTCGAGATAACATGTTTGCGGATGAAGGTCTGTTTCATGAACACATTAGCGTTCGCACCAGTAACGCATAGTTTGCTTTTCGACGAAGCCGTTTACCGTCGACGCAGTGGCTTAGTGGTTAGTGTGTTGGATTACTAAGCGAGAGGTCCTAGGCTCGAATCCCGAAAGAACCAAATTACATCTTAAGGTTTTTTTTCCACTGCGCCACCTCTCGCGAACGTCTGACAAACATTCGAAAGCAAAACTGTCATGAAAGAGCTTCTCAATTAGCCGTTTGGAGTCGGCGTACATTTCATGCAAAACGAATGGTTGTGAGAAGCTAGGCCTTGGGTCCCACAGACCTGTCGCGCCAAAATATTTATTTATGGTTAAACAATAAATAAATAAATAAATATTTTCGCATTTAAGCATTTAAAAAATGCTCTTCATCGCTGAAGAGCCCATGTCCAGAGCCCAATTCGAGAACGTATACGTACGTCGCTTCATTATGATCAAGTTCTTGAGTCAGCTTGATCTTGTAAGGGCCTAACCCAAGATCCTTTTTCCCCAAAATGTGGTCTGGGAGATGCCCAATTCTTGAGAACGCCGTGAAATTGACTGATTATGGTTCGTTTGCCACGAACGCCTCTCCGGCAGCAATATTCTTCAGACTTCGGGAAAAATGTAGTCTCACTGGCGATGGCGTGGCGATATCAAGCAGCGAATATTCTGATTTAAATTTGTTCACTAGACTATGAACAATTGCTTGTCTACTGGGACGAGACTTATGGCCGAAAATTGACGTTGACACTTTTAAAGTTGCGATCACCGACTCGGTAGTGAATTTTAATGATTTGTAAACGTTGTTCCGTCGTTGATTTTAGCGAATATTTTGACATTGACAGTTCGATAATCGGTTTAAGGGTGCGTTCGCACTGAAAGTTTGAAGTTGTCAAGTCGCTAATTAAAGACTCTTTATACAGCAAGAGTAGTCTCAACTTCTTAAGGTCATGTTAATTATATAAAAAAAAAAAAATTGCTAAGCAATGTAAAATTTATGAGCAAATTAATTAAAAACCACTCTCATCCAGGAAAAGTGAAAATATTCCAGTTTGCTCTGAAAAATTCGTATGTTCCAATATTCTTTCATTGATTTCGACTGTTTGAGGGGCAATTAACATCACTTTTCATGAGGTCATCGCAATAACTTTTTGGTTCATTGATTCAAAAGAGTAAACACACAGATCACCGATCCACCTTTATTGGCAATCAAAAAAAACACCACAGCTTCTGAGCATGAGTGTAATTTATTTGAACTCGTTGGTCATCCTATTTAGTTTAGTTGATAAGAAGCTTTCACAAACTAGATTGTTTTCACCCGTATTTCCATACACACAACAATTGCAAAAGTAGTAGGTACACCCCAATTAGTGAGGCTCATCATAAAGTGTTAATTGTTTTCCCACGGGCCTAATTTGAGCACACAAAATTGCCATTACGTAATTTCGTAAGATTTTGTCTCTCAAGGTCCGTTTTCGTAACAGAATGTGTTATGCTGACAGTTGGCTAATAAATTGTAGGTATGTGTCATTTGTCATGGGAATTTGCTCCGTTCTTCTTTTTTTTTTTATAAATACATTTAAATCACGAGAATTTGTAGGTTGATTGCATGCGATTATAATTTTGTGCAAGATTGTTTTTAATTTCGTGGGAATGTCGAAAAGTTTAAGAAAAATACGACATTTTTCTTAAACTCTATGACATAGGCGGAAGGTGTCTGTTAGATGTAGGTATTGTCGCTTTTAGTGAACACGTCTGTGTTGTTATCGATTTTACATCCATGGCGGATTTTTTTTCTGGAGTCTGTAAATATAGCGAACAATGGGTGCTTTTTTGAACACTTACATCTCAGCAAAGTAAAGTAATGTAGAGAAAAGCAAAAGAAAAAACACTTGCAGTCACAAATGTGCTTGAATGGTATTTATTTTTTTTTTTGGTTTCGCTAGAGGGGAAAATCATCGCCAGACATTGCAGAGCTAAACGCGAGGGATGCTTCTGCAATAGTGAGGGATTTTAACCCATCTAAAATCCCCCAACTGGGTAATGACTTTCGTCATCCTAAATGGGATTGCACCTAGTCGTTCGATTATTTTTGGAATTGTTTGAAAAAATTTAAAGAAAAGTCCGCCGGATGTCGGATTTTTGATTCTTTTTGGAAAATTTATTTGCTAATTTTAATAGATCAAGAGGTTTTATCCGTCTTAATCTCCTGATTGTATGGTCTGGATTTAATAATTCGGTTATTTCTAAGTTAACGTGGTTGAGAAGCTTACTTCTGTGCATTTGAGCAATTTTCTGACTTCATCTTCAACCATTTCAGTATTTAGTTCTCTATGTAGATCAGCGTTACGTATTACCAAGGTGCATTGACTATGTTACTTAGTACTTTATTTTTGAATTTTGTATATATTTGTTTGACATGTGCATGCCCACAGCTGGAGCCCATAGGTCCACATTGGTCTTAGAATTTGCTTGTATAGCAATAACATGTTGTAGTTGTACAGGGACGAATATCTCCCAATAAGCCAATACATTTTACTGTATCGCATGTTTAACTCGTAAATTGTTTTCTTTACATGAGCTTTCAACGCAGTTTAGCGTCAAGAGTCATGCCTAGATATTTGGCTGTATTTGAGTATTCCACTTCATTGTTTTTTTTATATCTATTTTTTATATTATGCGTAAAGTTATATGAACTGACTTAAGGTCTTTTAATTTAATCTGTAATTTTTTAGTCCATTCTGATATATTGTTTATCGCCGGTTAAAGCTTTTTTGTCGCTATTTCGACAGTTGCTTGCTACAGTGGTTTCTACGCACTTACAGGCAGATCGCTAGTGAATAAGAGGTATATCACTGGACCTAGAACACTGCCTTGTGGTACACCAGCTTTAATTCCTCTTAAGGTTGAGTAATCTGTCTGTGACTGAAGAATCTATCAGATATGTATGACTCCAAAATTGTCGAATACTGCTTCGGCAGTTGCTTTTGTAGTTTGTGGATCAGTCCTTTGTGCCAGACTTTTTCGAAAGCTTGTGCTATATCAAGAAATATTGTAGAGCACACTTTTTTCTCTTCAAATGCTTTTTCGACCATATCTGTGATCCTATGCACCTGGTCAATTGAAGAGTGTTTATTTCTAAATCCAAACTGGTGCGCTGGCACCAGCGATTTTATATCAATTATTTTTTGCAGACGTTTTACCAGCATTTTTTTCAAACAACTTAGAAAACATTGGCACTGGCAGTATAGATATTACCTTAACTTGAATGCAGCATTTATAATCTGCGCTAATTATCTGTAAATCTTTTTGTGGGAATTGTCAATTGTCAAATCCCGGGGCCTTTTTTATATTAATGTTTTCTTTAATTTCTTTGGCAAGTTTCTTAGCTCTTACTAGCTGGATAGGTCGGTCTTCATCGCACTTTTCTTGGATTCCTTGGTAGCTTTTGTCTTCAAAGTGTTTGAAGACGTCCTTAAGATACTCTGCAAAAGTGTTTGCTTTCGCTTGGCTGTTTTTTGCCCAGTAACCGTCTTTGGTTTTTACTGGAGGAATGTGAGCTATTGGTCTGTTTATTTTCTTTTTTGCTTTCCAGAGTGAGTAGTCGGTATAGAATCATTCGTAAGACTGCTAATGTAAGTTTTTATAGACTCATTATTGAATTCTCTTACAGATTTTCTGACCTTATTGTTTAAAATGTCATGTGTCTCGACTTTAAGTTTGCGAATTACTTGCAATTTTTACCAGAAAGGTTCCTAGTGTGAATCTCGGAAATGTCAAGTAGTTTGTTTGATACCAAGTTCGACCTTTCTAAGACCCCGGCATACTCAAACTTCTCCAACTTTTCAAATGGCACGAACTCCCCAGAGTGCTTTTATTCGCGATAACCTCAACTTTAAAGAGACGCCTACAACCAGTCTCCCTGCATTACGTTTCATATTTAAGTTCACTTAATATGTATATATATTTGGCGCAACAGTTCCCTAGGTCTAGCTTCTCACAACAAGTTCACTGGTTTTATATTAAAATTACAAAAGCTGCTAGCATTCTTCACCGCACTCATCTATTACGCCTCTCTGCTCTTTTAAATCAGAAGTCGAGTTTGTTAATCGCATTCTTTTAATTTAAAAAAATACGCATTTTGTTGTTTACTCGTTGCTTTCAGGTTTTTCTTTTTGCGTGACGCTGTCGCCTGGTCTCCAACCATGACGCAACACATCCTTGACCGTTCCCACCATATTTATTGCCCTTCTGTGATTTCCCCCATTTAAAAAAAAAAACTTTCTCTCACAAATCACAAAGCGACAAAACAAAAAATTTTGGCACTTAAAAGACACCCCCCACTCCTTTTGACGTGCGCTAGCATGGGAAATCTAACGAAACGTCAACAAGACGCGTCGCCGAAACTAAATCACTCGCAGACGTCACTATATTCGGCTCTCGCATCTAAAAACAAAAACATCACGAATTGCCTCATCATCTTCTTTGGTTGGGTTGGTTGGATTTGGTCTATTTACGAGTACACTAACACCGTTCTCTCGATTTCCTCACGACGCCGCGACCGACAACGTTTATTTTTATCCCTACATAACATGGTTCCTAGTTTGTCTGTGCTGCGTTGACATTTTGGTCAATCGAGACTATGAATGGCAAGCAACCTAATTATGCACGCGATGTTCACCAACCAATCGCATGCAAACAGATCATCAAATATTGGTCATAATATTAAAAGAGTCCAATATTTGATTTTGAATTATTTTAAATGTTAAATTCCATCTTAATGAGCCTTGTTGTGGTGGTGGATGCAGCTGCTGTCGTTGCTTCCGGGCTGCAACGAAAACATTTTCTTTATTTGGGAAGAATTGAGTTTTTTTTTGTTTTGGTTAACAAACTGACGATGTCGCCACGCCCCGCGGCAACCGCTGTCCATTTAGTAGTAACAACCGCCTTGTCGTTGCTATGGTTTTAATTTTCTATTTGTGCTGGCAGTGGTCCAGATGTATACCATCAGTACGAGTGTATTGCGCGATGTTTGTTATGGCCAGCCAAATGAAATTGGTGCTCTTCGGTTTTGGCCAGTTTTTATTTTTGTAATGAATTTTCTGGTTTATTTCTGTTATGGCAGTGCCAGCGTTGTACAGTGGTGGCGCACAAAGTTGGTCTCATTTATTATTCTGCGGTTTTTTTTTCTGTTTGTTCCACTGAAATTTGAGAGTGACAATTTATAATCGTATTCAGCTGAATGTGGTCAGAAGTCAGATAAAGAGATTTACAGTTGGGCCTGGTGTTGATTGGCGGAAATATGGTCGGGGTAATTAAGATGACACGTGTAAATATGTACTTGTACATGTGTCTGGTATGTGGTCTTAATAAACAGTTGGTATGATATGATTATTATCAGAGATGTCAACATTTTACAAACCATGTAGTTTAAATCCATCAAAACTTTTACGATCGACTTTCCTTGGAACTGTCGTCCGAACCGGCTTTTTGCTTATTTAATGGCTTACGTATTAAGGTGTTACAGTATAAGTCTGACGCAACTTGACTTTTAATAAAAATTTAGTAGAGATTTTTGCAAAAAAAAAACATCTATTCTTTTTATTTACTTGATGTCTGTTTTTTATTTACAGGTAAGGACTATAAAAAAGTGAATGCAACTTTACTCTAACCGCACGAAGGTAATTTGTGATGTTAATGAAACAATTTGGGGAATCTTAGTAGGGTCCACGACCGGAAGTAGAACGAAAACAAGTGTAACTTCATGAATGAAAAGATTTGATCTTCGTCGATCGATATAACTTTTTAAATAGCAGAGTTTTGATAAATAAACTTAACTAAACTAAACTATTACTAGGGATCTGGCTGTATATAGTACAATGTGTTTAATTGAAAAAAAAAACGTCTAATTGAGCTCGACTTGACAGTTTATTTAAATATTTTCCACTGTTCGTTACATTTGAACGATATTGACCTGAATCCCCACTTAGTCAAGGAACTCAAGTCAAGCAACCATGATTTCATTTTATTTATTTCTTGTGCTGTTTTTGTCAATCATGCCTTAACAGCTGCATGGATTCGGATGAAATTTCGTAGATTCCTTGGTTAGGATATAAAGCTATCTTAATTTAACCAATGTGTATGTTTTGTTTCATTTTCTTCTCAGTGCAATTTTATACTTTAATTTAATTTAATTTAATATTTGCTTAATACAAGCGTAAAAAAAGAAACTTAAACAATCTAGTAAACATAGGACTATGGTACAAAATTGACATTAAATAAATAATAACTTAAACCAAAAGATAATACAATTTGAACGAAGTTATGGTTATTGAGAGAATGGGATAATCAGCGTTTAAGTATATTGTGGAGGGTACGTTTTAAAATAGATTTTGTGCAATACCTTAGGAAACATGTTTTGTTTAGCATTCTTGGTAAAGGCTCGTGCTGGCCATATAGTCAGTACGGCGATGGGAAAGGCGAAATAAGGGTATTGATGTTAAACGACAAGGATTCAAAGAGATCTGATGCAGCAGATGAGATCAATCTTTGTTCCCATATAGTATATGATGAACAAAAACTATATCAGAGATGTCACGAAGAGTCCTAAGAGCTAGTAAATTGAGCAGCTTTAAGCGATTCTTGTAGAGAGGTCATCCCAATCTAGCCCAAGTAAAGCAAAAGGAATGAATCTACGCTGGACGGCTTCGATTCTCAAAATATGTATTTACTTGATAGTAAGGTGACCCGTCCTGGCTGGTATATTCGAAAAGTGGTCTTACAAATGTCATATAAAGAGATTTAGTAACTCCTTTGACCAACGTTTAACGAAGTCGAATGCAGAGTTCTGCTCTGCTAATAATGTTGTCGATGTGAGGAAGAAAGTTAAGATGAGTGTCGCAAATGCAAATGCCCAGATCATGAATTGATGAAACAGTGAAGACTTACTCGTTGTTAATGTAATAAGATATTTGAGGCAGGGGATTATACTCCATTCCAATACGCTATTTGATCGAAAAACTTAGAATTAATAATTTTCGTGTCCTCAACAGACTAAACCAAAACGAGCATTTGACTTTTTGAAATATTTTGCTTAAATATTCGGGCTCATAAGGCTCATAACGCTAACAAAACGGAGCTGGTACTCTTTACTAGAAAATATAAAACTCCGTTACATCTCGGTAATAGAACCGATACCGTCATACTTGTATGGTTTGGTGGTCTGGTGGATTACTTTAGATTAAGGTTCTTACAATCAATCCAACAATCAGCATTTATTGTGCATAAGTGGACCTCTTTGTACGAGTTCCTGTAGCACTGGAATTTTTTTTCATCCTTGATATCTTTGCTATACAAATCGCTTCAGAAAATACAGACTAGACTAGTCCCAAGTTAAGCTTTGACAAGAACTTCCAGGTTATACCACATCCCATCCAGGTTATTCTGGGAGGATATTTTCCGAGAACAACTCGGCTCACTTTTATGGCGATGGATCAAAAACTGACTGTGGCGGTATTTTCTCTGATAGACGTAACCTCAGTCTCTCCTACCGTCTCCAAATTACTGTATCGTGTTTCAGGCGAAAGTAATTGCGATAAAACATGTCCTGTTTCCGTTGACGCTCTAAACGCCTAATATTCCTGAGTATCCGGTTTTGGTCTCTCTGCGGCGTGTTATTCACGATGGTTTCAGGAGTGGGCCATTACCCAAATTGAACCCGTAAAGCCATCTTCTCGCAGTTTCATACCGTGGGCAATGAAAGACAGTTTGGGATTGTTTCATGTCCGTTTTTAAAGAGATAGTCTCTGTAACAGCCGTGACCAGTGAAGCACTGCGTCAGTTGTTTCGCCATGAGTTCTTTTAATCCATGCATTGATCACTGGTCTGAGACGATATGTTTATCTCCTCTTTAACGACTCGTTCCATTGTTGTTGGCAGGTTGCGATACTGCGATTTCTTTCGTACTTTCTTTTATCTTCATCTACCCGGCCATTTTGGACTAGCTCGGTTCTTAGCGTTTTTATTTCTTCAGCGATTAAGTCGATAGGTAGCATTGAAGATACGACGAGTAGAGCATCGTTTAAAACAGTTCTAAGTGCACAGGTAGGACTTAACTTTCGTGGCACTTGACAATACTTGACGACTTGGAAGTTGGTCCATCTCTGAGATTCTGTCAACGGACATTTGTTGATAAGGGCCTCCGATATAAATCATCAGCCTTGAAAGTGCACTAAAAGTTTTGGACGACTTTTTGCATACAAACTCTAGGCGGTTTAGGAACTTAAACTTTATAATTCAATGTACGTTATAATTTAATTTACGTTATGCTTTACTCGCAACCAAACTTGGCACGACCTATCTTCCTGGTGGTCGGAACAAAAGAGACGCGGGTGCGTTCGTTAACTGTGTCGCCACAGTACCCCCTCCTAAGTGGACGCGTGGTGGCGGCTCACGAGCCACGATACCTAGTCGGTTGACTGACTTGTCTGCCTGATCTCTTAGTAGTTGTGGCTACACTGTCCCTTATGTCCCTTGACTTCTCAACCTCACAGGATGAATTTTCCTCCTCCCGGTTGTCTGCTCGGTAAAACGTCACTCGGTTTCGGGATGTTACGAGTGCGTCGTCCTGTGGACTCTCTACGAATGCTGGCTTTAACCAGTCAATGTTGATTTCCAGCGCCTTACCCTTGATTAAGACTGTCAAGTGTTTGTTGCTATTCCTTTTCGACACCTTAACGGGTCCTTCGAAGGGCTGCTGTGGAGTTTCTTTTACGGTATCGTCTCGGACAAAAACGTAATCGCAAGACGAAAGGTCTTTGAACATAAACGGTCATTGAAGTATCACTTTAAGATATCTGCGAATTCTGTCTGAGGGATTGCTTTACTCTTGTGTAAGAGTTCATATGGTAACATTAACTTCCTGCCAAAAACCAGCTCAGACGAAGTTTGTCAAAACCTCACGGAAAGCCGTTCGGAATCCGAGTAAAATCCATGGTAGGGTCTTTGACCACTGTGGATTCTTCTGGCACATGCCACTTTTCGACCATTCCATTCGCTTGTGATACGCGGTTGTTCGGTTTCTTTTAAATCCCATTACTTTACTTAATTCTTCGAATAGCCTGGACTCAAATTGCCTCCCCTGTTCCGTTATGATTGTAGTGGGCACACCAAAACGTGGTATCAGCTCACGGCAGATGGCTTCGGCTACTGATTCAGCTTTTATGTCCATTAACACGCTTAGGCGAGCGTCAAAAATTGGTTAAAGTTAGGGAATGGGGCGTTGCACCACCCCTACTGTCTAAAACTATGCCTATTTGTTTAGATGGTTTTGTAAATGTTAAGCCATCCTTTCCAAGTTTAGGAGATGATATGTTAAGATCGTATTCGCCTGCTTTACTAGCTTGTTAAGAGATTATTCCACTAAATCCCTTATTGTTTTCGGAAATTTTCCAGAGATAGCGCTAGTCGTGCTCAGATCTAAAGTAAGCAGGAGTAACCCTTACTTGAGTATTGAGTTACAATGTTTGTAAAAATAAAGCATGCATGCTTGAAGTCGCAAATAAAAATGAGCGGGTATAGCTTGTTAAGCATATAGCTAAATACTTACTTACTTATTTACATGGCGCTTTAGTCCAGACTTGACCTGGGCTTTGACCAATACGCCTCTGCAGTTAACGCGACTTTTAGCTAACTACCTCCAGTTATATACCCCAAGTTGATTGTGGTCCACTTTCACTTGCACCTAAGACGAGGAATCGAAGACTCTTCGGGCCGGAGCGTTGGTGTCCATTCGCTCTACATGTCCCCGCCATTAGAGGACTGATGCGTACTTTTCTGACCAGGGTGATGTCGCTGTACAGCTCAGAGTTCGCCTGCTATTGCTTTTTTTAAGACATGTAAATGTGACACTTAACGTCACATCGTCGCTTATCGTACAACCGATTTCACGATTGCAGTCGAAATACCCTAATGGGCAGTGGCACAGCGCACTGTTTTTGACACCATGCATGGTTGTACCCTTTTTATCAATGGTGTTTTTATGTTAACGTCAAAAATTATCAATAAAAACAACTGAAACCGAAATGCCTCTGCAAAATACGCTTTAGTTTCCAAATTTAAGGAAATCCTTAAGTCTCTTCTTATCCTAAATTGTACAACCTAAATAAATAAATAAATAAATAAATAAATAAATATTTTGGCGCGACAGGTCTATGGGACCCAAGGCCTAGCTTTTCGCAACCATTCGCTTTGTGTGGGTTTTCAATTTTTGGGACGAATGGAAGGGATCTACAATTTTACGCCGAGTCCAAACGGCTAATTGAGAAGCTCATTCATGACAGTTTTACTCTCGGATGTTTGTCAGACGTTCGCGAGAGGTGGCGCAGCGGAAAAAAACCTTAAGATGTAATTTGGCCCTCTCGGGATTCGAACCTGAGCCCCTCGCTTAGTAGCCCAACACACTACCACTAAGCCACTGCGCCTATACAACCTAAATACATCCAGTTTTTTCCTTACTACCGTAGATGTTCACTTATTTCGCGAACACACTGTCTATCTTTCCAAGCACAAGCAACACTCATCAACATCAATTAAATTCTCCCATGATTTTATTTATTTCGTCGTGTTTTCTCCTTTCTTTTGAATCTATCTTTTATGCGCAAACTCCCCGACGGTACACGCTCTCAAAATCAGCAATATCGGCGAAAATTTTCCATGGGCAATATACAATGCGCCGATCCGCTTCAGTTCTTCAAAACTTTGATCGGAATCATCTGCGGGTATATTTCCTTTACTGTATATTTTACAATTTTATTCGTTTTTATCTTGCCAGTTGTGTTTCTCCATCATTCATTTGTGTTTCGTATCTCTCAGTACGGAAGTTATTTGCTTAACAAAAAAAAATCTTTATTTTTGCGCGAAGAAAAGAAAATCAACATCGCTGTGGAGTGCTGTTGTTGTCTTTTCCGGAAGCTTCAAAAGAAAGAAAAAGAAAAAAAAATTATTTTATTTTTGTTCGTCAGCAAAGTTCAAATTTTGTGTGAGTGTTGAGTGTGGGAAAAGTGATTCAGTGATTTGCTTTGTGAATTTGGAAATTGCATTGCCATTAAATCCCTTGTTTAAATAAAAATGTCAATGAAGCGCTAGTTAAGTATCCATAGCAAAACATATTGAGAAAAAAGATAACATTATTTGTATTCAATGATATCTTTAGTCTCTAGTACAGTCTTGCACACAACGCTACAATGATAACATATGTAAAAGAGATAATATCGTTTGTATACAATGTTGGAATATTATCTCTTCTTCATTATCAAGCAAGACGATTGTACGCTTGGGTCTCCTTGTAGATAGATAAGAAAAGTATATAAATACGACTGTATGATGAATTTATCAACAGTCTTATTGTAACTACATAGTAGCCTTAAGCTCCTTTTAGAATTAGTAAAAAGTATTTCAATAATAAAGGACATAGTTCCAAATAAATATTGTTTAATTTTAAAAGTAAGAAACAAGTGTTTTAATTGGCGATCCTGCCAGGAGGTTAAATATACTTTTTAACTTCAATCGAGCGGACCTCGGGAACAAGTAGTGAAATCTAGTATAAACAGAACACTCGCGTTACCGGTTACAAGAATTACCTAGCATAGCAGGTACAAATATAGCTTCTTCGTACGAAGCAGCAAAGCAATTCAGTGAAAGTGTATATGTGGAGGAAAAAAACACACAAATTCGACGACAACAGACACGAGTTCAAAATGGAACAACTCGCAGTATTAATGGCAAGATTAGAAGCTTTAGAAACCAGGAGCAACACAGTAACACAAACCCTAGAGCACACACGCACAGAGAATGCAAGGTTAGCAGCAATAATAACTAACCAAAATCAAATAAACACTAATTTAGAAACAAAACTAAATGAAGTAAAATCTGGATTAGGCATAGTACCAAACATACCTGTGCTAGAGGAAATAAGAACCACATATACAGATGGTAGTGAAATACAGTTAGACGCATTTAAAAGCCTACCTATTTTCAACGGCGATCAATCAAATTATCGGTCGTGGCGCGAAGAAGCATCCAGATTAATGGACAGCATTAAAAACTTCAAAACACACAGTAAGTACGCAGCAGCATTGACTATAGTGAAAAGTAAAATACAGGGTGCAGCCGCGAATGTGTTAACTAATTATAACACAATTTTTAATTTTGAGGCGATACGTAACAGATTAGATTATACGTACTCTAATCAAGAACCTCTATACGTGCTACAAGACATGATGAAAGCCATCACGCAAAAAAGAAGCACACTGTCTGAATACCACGACGAGATAAATAAAAATCTCAATTTAATAATATCAAAAATCACTATGTCAGGTGATCCGCCGAATATAATCGACAGACTAATTAAAAATGCTAACGACGACGCAGTTCGTATATTCATTGATGGTATGAGTGACAACTTTACAAGAGGATCATTATATTCAGCTACAATAAATGATCTAGAACACGCATTCGCAATTGCTCGCAGAATAGAACATGATAATGTGCACAGGCATTTACATCTCACTCAAGATAAGCACCACAAAAATATGCCACATGAACGCAGAAACGAAAGAAGACCAAATTATTCGAGCCAAACAACGAATTATCAACCCCAGAAGCAATACGATAATATGCAGCAACGCAATCAAGGACCACAGCCGATGGAGATAAACTCGAGACAAATTGTACATGCACAGCGACAAAATTGGAATCAATACAAACCCGATGTATATAATCCACCAGCGAAACGTGAACACAGCGGGAGTTTCAACACACACAACAGACCGCAACGATCTTATCAGCAGAACTTCAAGCAGCAGAGAGTAAATAACTCCCGACAACAACGCAGAGACGATGTCAGCAGTACATATGCAGAAGCAGATGAAACGGAATGTATGGTAAATAATAACATAAGAATAGATCATTTAAACTAGTAGACGGGTTGCCCTGCTTAAATTTAACTAGTACTATTTCTAAGGAAATTTATAAAATTCTTATTGATACTGGTGCAACCCATAATTACATTAATAGAAAATGCGATTCTAGCGAAAAAATTAAAATTAAACCTATAAAAATAAAAACAATGCATGGTTATTCTATGGTAGATACAAAGAAAGTAGTTAGGATATTAAAGAAAAATATAACATTTTTTGAATTAGAGGATATTCAGTCTTTTGATATGATATTAGGATATGAAGGACTTAAAGTTCTAAACGCGGAAATAAATTTCAGTAATATGACTCTAACTACCATAAGCAGTGTCGAATCTATTCAGAAAATTAATTACATAATTGGGGAAAATAATATTTATAAAGCAGATATAGATAGACTGATGAAGATTAATAACAGCATAGGACCGTTACCCTTTACAGATACTATAGAAGCAAGCATTAGGACGACCAATGATAATCCGGTTTATGTTAAACAATATCCATATCCCATAGCAGATAACGAATTCGTAAACAAAGAAATACAGAAACTCTTACATGACGATATAATAGAAAAAAGCCATAGTCCTTATAACAGTCCCATATGGACAGTACCTAAAAAAGGTTTGGACGAAAAAGGAAAACCAAAACGGCGCATGGTTGTTGATTTCCAAAAACTTAACGCTCACACTGTAACAGACAGATACCCCATTCCGGATGTCAACATGACAATTCAAAATTTAGGTAAAGCCAAGTACTTTACAACATTAGATTTGGAGTCAGGTTTCCACCAAATTAGAATCAAAACAGATGATAAAGAAAAAACAGCTTTTGCTATAAATGGCGCAAAATATCATTTTAAACGAATGCCTTTCGGGCTCAAAAATGCACCAAGCATATTTCAGAGATGCGTGGACGACATTTTGAGAGACTTTGTAGGTAAATTCGTACACGTTTACATTGATGACGTATTGATATATTCTTCATCTGAGGAAGAACATATACAGCACATAAGTCAAGTATTCGACGTACTCAATAAAGCCACATTAAAAATATCTGATGAGAAAAGTAAGTTTTTTCAAGAAGAAGTAGAATACTTAGGTCACATAATCAGACATGGTAGAATCACTACGAACCCTGAGAAAATAGCAGCTATAGAAAATTTTCCAGTCCCACAAACGGTAAAGGATTTGAGAGGATTTTTAGGTCTTACAGGTTACTATCGTAAGTTTATAAAAGGATACGCAAGCATAGCCAAGCCCCTGACATTATATTTACGAGGAGATAACGGTAAAGTAAACAAAAAACAAAGTAAAAATATTAAGTTAAATCTGAATGATTCAGCATTAGAAGCGATTAGAATTTTAAAAAATTATTTGAAAGAACAAGTCGAACTTTTTCAACCGGATTATAGTAAACCATTCGAGCTTACTACTGATGCATCCAACATAGCTATTGGAGCCGTACTAAGTCAGAATAAGCAACCTATACACTTCTTGTCAAGAACACTGAGTAAGACAGAAGAGAACTATAGCACAAACGAGAAAGAGCTATTAGCGATCATATGGTCCTTACAAAAACTCAGAAACTACATATATGGTATAGCAGACTTAACCATATATACCGATCACCAGAGCCTTATTTATTCTGTATCAGAAAAAAATCCCAACACAAAGCTGAAACGTTGGAAGGGAATCATTGAAGACTTTGGAGCAAAATTAGTTTATAAACCAGGAAACCTAAATCTTGTAGCTGACGCATTATCACGTCAACGCATAAATACTTCTACCATAGAAACAGCACATTCAGCTGAAAGTTCTTCTAATGATATAATAAAAACTGTGAATCAGCCTTTTAATGCATACACTGCACAGTTCGAACTTATTGAAGATATAACAAATAATATCGAAACACAAATCTATTTTAGTAACAAAATAAGACTCATAATAAAGTTTAAGGACAAAGACTCTTTACTAAGGCAGATGAAAGAAGTTATACAACCCCAAAAGATTGTAGCTTTGCATACGAAATTTGAAAACATATACAAATATGGTGAAAACATAAAAAAAGAATTCCCACTAGTAAGATTTATATTCACACCAAGAAAACTTCAAGACGTGACAAATTTGGAGGAACAACTAAAACTTGTAAGGGTAACTCACGAAAGAGCACACCGAGGGTTACGTAACAATATACAAGAAATCTCAGAGAAATATTACTGGCCCGATCTAAATAAACAAGCAAAGAGTTTCAACAGAAAATGCATAGCATGTCTATTTGGAAAATATGAAAGAAAACCTATCAGAGAACCTCTGAATAATTCAGAAATACCAACACATGTGGGAACACACATTCATATGGACATATACTTCAACGACAAGTATACTTTCCTTGTAACAGTAGATAAGTATTCTAAATATACAATCCTTCGGGAAATCGAAACTCGAAACAGACTGTACGACGTTATGGAAGAGGTCTTATCTAATTATTTCCCAAAATGTGAACGACTCATGACAGATAACGAGAAGGGATTCAAAACAGAAATGGTGAACCAAATGTGTTTGAAATACAACATAACTAAAGTAGAAACTCCAGTATACAGATCGACAGCGAACGGTCAGGTAGAACGTGTAAACGGTACAATAACTGAACTGTCTAGAATATTCACAATTCAGAATAAAACAAGACTTATCGAAGAAATATTTAGAACAGTGCGTGAATTAAATAATTCTATACACTCAGTTACCGGTTTGAAACCTAGAGACATTTTCTTTAATCAAAATAAATATAGCAATAGTGAAATTATAATAAATAAACTAAACTCAGCATCCAAAAAAGTGATCGAACGTCTAAATAAAGGAACTCGACACAGAGAGTATAAAAAAGGAGATAAGATAATGGTAAGAATCACAGGTCTTAGAAAGAAATCTAACGCCAGATACATAACAAGAATAGTAGAAGAAGATAAAGGAGACACTGTAATCTCTAAAGAAGGAATAAAAATTCACAAGGATAACATAAAGAATTATCATTTTTCAGATGACGAAAATATTAATATTCCTAACATTACTAGGAATTGTACAGAGTCAAGAAGGGCAAGGAAACGTTCAAATAACTGAGTTACTAAACAAGAAGTTTATACTTACGCAAACAGATGACGTGTATTTATTCAAAGAACAAACTTATTTGTTACATGCCACCAACCTGACTTCGATATTTCAACCTTACGTAAATATCGTAACTAGTAAATATCAACCTACACAAGAAGAAAAAATTTGGTTAAGTAAAATTAAGAATTTAGCAGACCAATTACAAGAACATACTAGGCATACTAGATCAATTAACTTTTTAGGAACAGCTTTCAAATATGTGTTTGGTAATCCTGACCATTATGACTTAGTTAACATAGAAACGAGTATAAATAATCTCATAGAAAACAATAATAAACAAAAAACTATAAATTCTAGATTTGAACAAATTTTGCAACAATTCGAAGGTCAGAGCCTTAAAGAACATTTAGTAATAGAACAAGTGTACGAACAATTATTATTATTGACCAGAACAATTAATGCAGCAAAAAATAATGAATATTTATCAGAAAGCCTAGACTTAGATGACATTAAAAATATTATTCAACATGAAATAATTCAAGTACCCATAATAAATATACTTGAGTACTCTAAAATATTATTAGCTAGAACTGATGAATTCTTCATCACAATATATAAATATCCAGTTCTAATTAAATCATGTAAATTGTATAAAGTAACACCTTTAAATTCAAAACATGGAAAAATCATTACAGATAAAACAATTGCCTTATGTAACCAAACTTATTTAAGAACAAGAAATTGTCAAAATCATCTAAGTAAAAACATTTGTGAAATTAACTTTGAAGAAGAAAATTGTCTTATTCCACTTTTAAAGAATATAACTTCAAAATGCAACATTAAACAAGAATACGATTACGACTTAGAAATTGAATCCGGTGTTATGTTATTAAGCGGTAAGCATAAGTTAAATAATCAAACAATTAATGGTATAAACTTAGTTACTTATGAAAATACTATAAATCTAGACGATAAAATATACAAAAACATGCATAAGCAAATTAAAGAAGTTATATTAAGAAATCATAATTCAGAGTCTTACATCGACCAAATAATTAAAGAAGATACAATGTACAAATTCGATAACATAGATACTTTAAAAAAACTAATTATTCCTTTTGAAGAAAAACCGATATTATCAACTATATACACAATTGTAACACTGATTGTTATTCTAGCATTTACGTACGTAATGATAAAAACTATACAATGTATAACAGATCGTCAAAAACAAAAAAAGATTGACGCATATAACAAAACTTATGAAAGAGAAATGTTAAAAATAGCGTCGAAAAATCGGGACGATTTCGTTTAACAAGGGGGGGAGTTAAGTATCCATAGCAAAACATATTGAGAAAAAAGATAACATTATTTGTATTCAATGATATCTTTAGTCTCTAGTACAGTCTTGCACACAACGCTACAATGATAACATATGTAAAAGAGATAATATCGTTTGTATACAATGTTGGAATATTATCTCTTCTTCATTATCAAGCAAGACGATTGTACGCTTGGGTCTCCTTGTAGATAGATAAGAAAAGTATATAAATACGACTGTATGATGAATTTATCAACAGTCTTATTGTAACTACATAGTAGCCTTAAGCTCCTTTTAGAATTAGTAAAAAGTATTTCAATAATAAAGGACATAGTTCCAAATAAATATTGTTTAATTTTAAAAGTAAGAAACAAGTGTTTTAATTCGCTCAAAGAGTGAACGTTGAGTGCTTTCTGTGAACTTCTTCATGTCCGTCCTACTGACATCCATATTCAAGGATATATACGTTTTATTCAAGAAATAATATATAAAGTGAAATGTGGAGGAAATTATTCCATGAAAGGACTGTTATTAAATCTAAGGTATGATGTTTAATTTAAAAGTTTCAAAATGTAGAACCAAAACGAGGCAATTCCACTTTCATTCAACCTTCGCTATTATTTCCACGAAAGTCCTTGGCACAAAGTGTCGGGCGCCATTCCAAAGAATGAACGGTCATTATTAATAAATATTTGATAAAAAGAAAAACGTTTGAATTATGTTCAAGAGCGCTGAACATTTTTTTTTAATTTCTTGAAGACATACCGCTTTCGAAAACTGAGCGGATGTTTTTATTTATTGGGTTATAAAATTAATGGAACAGTTTTATGCTTTTTATGCCCCGTTTTACAATAAAAATTAAGCGGCTGTTGACTTCTAGAGGGTGTTATATGTTTTTGCGAGCATTTAATTCTTGAAGTCCTTATAACATTTAATTTGTGCAACTATTGGTGATGTTTCTAGTCGATGTGTGCACTTTGCCACTTTTGTGATGAAGTGCAACCAATGGGCCGCCGTGGTTTGATCCGGTGATTTTGTGACGCATTGACCCACCGGAATGGCTTTCAACTTGAATTTGATTCCATATGTAATGTCATGCAAGCCGTGTGATGTGCTTTGTCCTACGATCATTTTGAATTAGGCGAGACAATTTAAAAAAAAACAACGTAAACGTCATCTGTGGGAGACTCTTGGAAATAATATGACTTATTTTATATACCTCTAAAGGCAACGCTTCAAAAGTGCCTCATATGCTTGCAGATTGCTGTTCCTTTTTGCAAGTTTTAGTCTTAGTTCAGTCTCTCTAAAAAGTTTATTCCATACGTCAGGCATGTCATCGCAGTTATCAAGAGGATTCTGGGGTTATGTATGGATTGGTTATCTGTCTTGCAAAGTGCATTTCGGGAAATAATTTCGTTAAGTTTCTCGAAAAATCTAGTTTCTTAATATCAATAGAATATGCAAAGCGACTATGTGTATAAGCGTTTGAAGATTCGTTGTTATTGTAAAATCTATTTAACGAACTATGCGTGTCTCTGGTATGCTGCCAAGTAGATTAAGTGAATATAAATGTTCTGAGGATCAACACCATCGATCCAAAACAGTGCATTCCCCCCCCAGAGAATTGTTGTTATAATCCAAAAGAGGCTAACTTGGTTAGTGGATAAGATGTCCAAGGGTACGGCGTGCTTCCTGGGACTTATTAATCAGTGGCTTTCTAGAAGTTACATTTTTTCAACATTTATTGCCTGTTTATTCATTCAGCCACAGTGGATATGAAAGCAACGAAAAGGCTGATAAACCAGCCAGAAAAGGATCCCCATCTTAATTCATGACGCCAAGACCATTCTCCGGGCTACCAATAAACACTGTAAAAGGTTGTATTAAAATCTGGTTAGAGGAAAAAACTGGAATAAACAGACAAGGAAAAAACTTCATTATAAACAATTCCCATAAAAAAACGAAACAACTGCTACAACTAGGTAGAAGTCAGATTCGATTGGTAACAGGCTGCCTCAGAGGACACTGCCGTGTTTAAAAAACACCTGATGACCATGGGAAAAGCCCAAGACAACATCTGCAGATTGTACACTGTACAACGAGAGCAAAGAAACAGCAGAACACATACTATGTGATTGCAACTGCCTAATCAAGACACGTAGACGTTACTTAGGTAAATTTGATTGGTAGTCCTAACCACCTTAAGAATAATAACGTCACAACTTAAAATGGCTCTTTGTTACAACTTCTCAGGTCTTTATAAATAGGAGAAATAACTTAGCACTAGTGGTTAGTGTGTTGGACTTCAAAGCTAGAGTCCCGGTTCCAAACCCGAAATAGAACAAATTAATTTTCTTTTTTTACCGAGAGTATAACTGTCCTAAAAGAGCCTCTCGATTAGCCGTTTGGACTTGTCATAAAATTGTAGAGCCCTTCCATTCATTACTTAAATGAAAAACTCACACAAAACGAATAGTTTGAGAAGTTAGGCCTAGGATCTCCCGGACCTGTTGCGCCAACTAATTAATAATTTTTAATTTTGCACATTTTCTTAAGGACTCTATAAAGAATAGGGAGGATCTAAGCAACCAAAATTGTTCTTCAATGTTTATTATGAGTCCACCTTGAGGGCTAACAATTTTTGGATGTCTTGTTTGGCTTCTGACCCACCATTAACTTTGAGTTATTATTTTTCTCAACGTGCTATATGTTAGCAAGCAAATGGTCATATTTTAAAACATATTTATTGATTTTACTACAGTTATTCGTACTACAATATAATAAAAATTGTTCTAAATTGTCATTTTTTCCGTTACAGGTAAGGATTAAACAATACGCTCAACTTCAAAGGTATTTACATAATTTACTGATGGTTTTGATCAGTCTGTATTTGAAATTGTTTGGAGTAATTTAAATATTGACTTTTTTTTATTAAAATTATTATTTTAGTTCAAATTGGACTAAGCAAAGTATGCAAGGCAATATATCAATATGTTTGTGTACATATATAGTCCATCTTGGTACTTATTATAAATTGATAACTAAAATACAGTACTGCCTGCGTGCATAATACCCATCATATACTTACAAAAATAGAAAACATAACAAAGGCAGAGTATTTACTCACTTCTTAATGTTTGCAATCAATTTTACGCAGTCAACGACATACGAGTACATATTAATACCTAGTTATTGATTGCAATAAATGTGACGCCTCCTTCTTAGCATGCTGTAGCAAACTTTCACTTAAACAATGATAACAAAACATATTACTCAAATATATAGTCTCCCGGCTTATAACTGACATTCCAGTGATCCATTTTAATCATGTCTGGTACACATTTCATATCTTCTCAGTGCTATACACAAGTTTACTACAAAATAATCGCGACACAGTAGTAGTTAAGTGCAGCAAATTGGTGATGGGTTTTCAGACAAAGTCCAATGTGTTAATAAACTTTCTAAAATTATTCTAAATTATTTTACTCAGGTCAAATAAATCAAAGTTCTGTAAAAATGGTTTTGAAACTTAAAGCGCGTAGTATTTGTGTAGCTATTAAAGTATGTCTTCGGGGAATGGGGATTTTACGGCTCCTAAAAGAGCACACAACTCTTCTAAATGTATTCGTCTTTAAGTGTACTCTAACTGTTTTTAAAACAAGTTTGTTTCATTGAACATCTTAATAAAGTAAAGTTGACAAATGCCTATTTTAGCCTGAGGGTATGCAAAAGTGGTATAAAGTGGTTTATTTCGGTGATTGTCTCGATTTTTTCATGTGTGTTAGATTATACCACTTATATCCACTTATATTTGCAAATTGTTTTACGCAGTCTTGAACCCATCCTTTTCTTGTAATGCTTAAAATGTAGGCTTGCAGTTTCCTGGACGGTTTATTTCTTGGGCTGAAGGTTATAGCGATACGAAAAACGAAGCCGTTAAAAATGCCTTTTACATTTTTAACCACTTAAAACTTATGGTTAAACTAGTGCAAAAAAAAGTGCTGTGTAAAACCCATGCTTTTACGATTTTGCATTAATTTTTGAATCAAATGGCGTTCCTCGATCTTCTTTGAACTCCTTTTTCCATTCCGTTTTTAAGCGATATGCTAAGCACTTAGAGTGACGTAACCCTTGGCGTACTCAAACTTGTCCTTTACCTTTCCGAAATTCATTCAATCTCATCACTGTTGATAATGAGTTCGGTTTTCACCCGGTTTATATCAGTTCTGCATAGCAAAGATTTTATGGTTTTAAGAATGTCTACATTGAAGATGATAAACTGTAGAATATCCTGACCGAAATTCCTGCCTTCGTGCCTTCCGTGTTGACACCTGCTCTGCGCACTATCTGCTCCAACACGATATTGAAGAAGTCGCACATTAGCGCGTCTCCTTGCCGAAATCCAGTGCGTGTTTGAAATAATTCGAAGGAGCTACTTCCAAACTGCCCGTTGCAGTGCGTGTTTTCCAACTTCACGCGCCACAGCTGAATCAGTTTTTCCGTGATCCCGAATTCAGCCATCTCCATATCGGCCTTTAAGTTGATGAAAAGACGGTGAGTCTCGACTTGAAATTCATTGGTTTTTTCGAAGATTTTCCTCAGTGTGAAATATTGGTCTTTAGTCGATCTGCCGGGCAGGAAGCCACACTGGTGTGTTGCAGAATTGCTTGAGGTGTTCACACCGTACGTTGGATAAAATCCTACCAAAACATCGACACCGTATTTAAAAAGCTACAAGCCTGCGGCCTTGTTCTTAAGCCTTTTTATAGCTAGGCCATCTTCTTCTTCTATTCTTCTTGCCCTATCACTCTCTCCATATGAGCCTGCGTTCCGGTTTTTCAGCCAGTAGCCAGTTGGTTTTTTTTATAAAACCTCCGGATGTTATTAGGATCGCGCGACTCTTCGATCTCCTTGAGCTGGAAAGCTCCAAAAGCACTCTTCTTTTGCGCAGGATCTTCTTTTCTTGCCTCCCCTGGCTCGATACTATGCCTCGCTGCCTTGTTTTGACCTGCAACGCTTTCTTGTGTGAATCTTCTGTCCCTTTTTTCCTGTACACGCATTCATCATAATAACCTGTCTGATTAAAAATAACCGATAGTCTGTCAGCTCTGAGAGTTGGCACATAGGTGCATTATATATTTTGAGCTTTAAATATTTAAATCAACATATCTACTTAATATTGGCAAATTGCGAGGTGACAATAAATCGATCCTAAGCCTTAAACGCCAACAAAAAGTTTGAACAAACAACATTATAACCTATAACTTCTCTGTGGTCAGTGCGCCTTTTATTTATTCTTATTTTCACAATTGTCAAAAGCTTGCTTTAGCAGATATCAAATGTAAAAATTTCAATTCGGTCTGTCATAGCTTCTGACACATTCTTTTACCTAACACCGTTCTCCCCTATTCAATTTTGTTTTGCGAAAAGAACGAACGTCTTTGATGCTTTCATTCAAATTTTGTATTTATTTTTAGTTCAGCATATATTCACTTTAATTGGCTTAAAGTACTGTATCTGAAAAAAAAAGTTAAAACCTTCCTTGACACAGAACAAAAATGATTAACCATTTTCTACAACAAGTCACCACCCGAACTGCCAAAGAATTTTCTTTCGCACACATAAGCCCCATCAACACTCTCCACATCATTGAACAAATTGACGCGTCAATAAAAATTTGTATTTGCATTCCAAACAATGTTTCGCCAATGTACGTTCGACAATATTTTGCCAACTTTTCTATCGTTTGTCGTTGGAGCATATAAACAAATTCACAAATATGCTATTTGCAATTCGCTTTCATTCGTGTTTCACATAGATCAACGTCACAAACGTGAGGTTCCATCTGAATAGATTTTCTCAATCTATAAATAATGGAAGAGGAGACCTAACCTAAAAAACACTCTACACATAGCCAAACTAAGTCGTCCAGTTAGCAGAGTACATGGGTGGCTAACAAAATCTAATTTTGCCGTATTGATCTAAATTGTTTTGGTACACAAAATGTGTCTTATAATACAAACAGCTTTGTACACGTTCCAAGCGAAAACGGGAGAAGACAAAACTATTCCAGAATAATAAATCAAACACGCGCTAGCTAATAAATAAACAGAGTTTCGGTTTTTCCATAGACAAGTCAAAGAAATAAATTTGCAATTCGTTAGGGACACATGTACAAGTAAATACATGTACGACAAGATGCATTTTTTAATACATCTATTGAAGCTTTACTTTTGCTTGTTGGCCTTCAGATTAAAAGTCGCTTAAGCGCATCTTTTAAATAGATTTAAGGGTATTTTCCTCACTCGAGCCAGGAGTAGTTATTTAAATTAATAAACCCTCTGTCCCTAGGCCATGTGCATTTTATTTATGTAAAACAGTGTGGTCTGAATTCACTTGAATTTATAAATAATCGGCCTTTGGAGAAAATAGATTATCGTAGGCGTTGTTTTTGTTGTTCAAGCATATGGAATATCTGTGACCTTTTGCATCCATCTTGCAACCAACGGCACAGCTTCTGGGTTCATTAAAAAATCTTGGTTTGCCGAGAATAATGTGTTACCTACGTCTGGTGAAAAGTATCTTTCTGTTGAAAAGTTAAAATTTACTTCAAGTTGATGGTTTAATTAGGCGAACGATAACAGTGGCTGTGTAGGTGGTTCTAAATATGATATCAGACAATGATCTACAACAAAAGGCGAATGTTTTGCGAGTGTATTCACATAAAAAGTTAAAGTACCTTTGCATTGATTAAAAGTATGAAAATATTCTCAGTTAATGACTGTAAGTCAAAAATAATGCTCTTAACCCGAGAAACACTTCTTTTTTGTGACTTACATCAGAGGTCATTAAGTAATTCAACGAAATTTAAGCCTCGAACTGTGAATCCTATGGTCATGAAAATTTTAAAATTCATTAAATGTCGTTAAGTTGTTAATTCATTTGAATAAAATCAGTGTAGCGTGTTAAAAACAATTACAAGACTTAAATAAATCGACAGCACGCACATGATGGCTTAAGATTAAGATATCTGTCGCTTCAATTGTAAATGAAACCATCGTAATCTGATTAAAGCTTTTACGTCATTTCGCACATATTTTTTGTGTAGCGTTTTATTTTTCTAAATTGTTATCTTTTGTAATAATTAATTTAGATTAAAGATATGTATAAAAGGGATAGAGTTGTAAGTAACCTTCCACATTTTAAGTTTCTTGTCTGTGCACAAAAGAATTTTCTTTTAATTACTTCTCAATTCTAATCAAACTAAGCGTAAAAGTATTACCCAAAATATAAAGATAAACTTGAACGTGCCATGTGCGCCCTGACATTGAAATTCGTTGGCGGTGATAAGAAATTCGTGCTTGAGCTATTAATTTCGTAGACATGTTGCGGTTCCCACTATTATCTATGAATGAGGCTATGAGCTTACAAATATTTGTACAGTTTTAAGTGCGTTCTTTAATACGTCTAATGCGCGCCACCTATTGTTGTATTTGGTTTTGAAGAATGATTTAAGTAAGAAGACTTCCTCTTTTCCACGCTAAACAATTCGCATTTTGGTTTCAAGTTTTTGTCTAAGAATCCCAGACGATATATGTTTCATATGTCGTCGTTCGCGGTAAATGTCAAATGGAGTATCGTTGGCGAGTATTACTAAAACTATCGCGGAAGATTCAATTGCAAACATCGGCCAATTCATGAGGAAAAATGGAGCTGCATTTATTCCCAATAAATCATAAATACATAATTGCACTGGTTAAAAATATAAATATAACGGCAGTCGTTATATTTGTGTCATGTTTATCACTTTATTTAAGCAAAATATCGTGATGAGTTTTAAATTATAACCGAAAAACAAGTCTTTTTCTTTTTTTTTTTTTCCTTATACGGATTTTTAGAGTACATAATGCACTTTGAGTGAGAAAAAATTAAATTGAACATTCGCTCCTCATTTTTGTTGTTTGTAGGTCAGTTTAAAACAACTAGTGTTATACATCATTGGTATCGCTTTTCCCTCTGTATTTTGTTAAAATTCCCAAAAATTTCCCAACAACTCGTACATATGCTGAACAAAAGTAGATTTAAAATAGCCTACACTGGAGAGAGACGTGTTTTTTTAGGCACTTTTTTGTTCATTGTTTACGTTACGCATTTTTTGTTTGAACAGGTTATATTTAAAGTACGTAATTTGTTTCCATAAATTTACCTCAAGACTGCCTACAACATTTATATCCTTGGTTCTATTAGGCGTATTGTTGTTTTTATATCCCAAACTGACTGTTTTTTTTTTATCTTCAAAAGAATACCACTTTTTTGCTATCTTTAAATTCACCCAACATGATGCATTAAATATAAGTACAGCACCATTCATCGTTTAATTTAATAAAATTAAATTATGAGAAAGCAAACGATTCGTTGACACACAGATTTATATCGCATGAGAGGGCATTAAATGTCAAGTTCATTAATTTTATAAATCATGCCAACAAATTTTGAGAAGGAATTTTCCCCCCTAAAACCCAATTTTATATTAGCATTTTTATATGCACTGTACTTATATTGCTTTTAGAAAAAAGACCTTCTAATGTAATTATTTAATTTTTATAATAGTTGAAGCGGTTACAAGTCAGAAGACACACATAACATAATGATGTTATCCAACATGTTACTCTTTAAATAAATATCATCTTCTTGATGTGTATTTAACCCGAGCGTTTCTGTATGTTATTCCTTTATTTTCATAATTCACGAGTGCCTTGAATTATACGGCTAATCAGTGCAGATTTGTTGGCATGCGTTTTTATTTATATATGGCTTGTGGTTAGCCATACGACACTGTAGTTAAATTTAAAGATGGTTGTGTACATTTTTTGTAATTTGTTCCTTTTAGATATACTAATGTTTTTGCCAGAAAACGAATTTGTTGAACATCGACTAGAAATTAAATTCACACAATTTAAATCATTAGAAAACATACAGTGGAATCCGTTTAATTCGTTTATAACAAACCAACCGACATACGCTTGTTAGGTTTGCTAACAAATTGCTATAAGCGCCGGGCCCTTGACAGTCGCTATATCCGGATTCTACTGTATTTCTTTTATATACTGGCGGTGGCCGCTCGGCTTTGTCAAGGAATTACATTGCTTTGCACGCAGTGGGTAAATTAAATAATACTCTCAAATAGGGAGACTCAGCTGGCCAATTCTAGACCCAAAACTATCCATTGAACTTATACGATTTTAAATACTCAACATCTTCAAGGTTGTTGATTTCATTAACGGAAAAATGAGTGATCTCCCAGCCTCAATATCTGAAAAAGTTGCAGAGACAAGCTTAAAGAAGAACCAGCCACTCGCTTTTGTTGCATCTGCCAATCTCAGAAAGTTTTATACAGATAATTATTTTCTAAATATTCTCAGTGAACCTTTTTAACCCACGCACTTGATATTCAGTAGTTCACAATGGATAATTAAGTATAGGTTTAGACGTTTTCGCCACAGAAAGTTTTTAAAATTTAACTCAGCTAAGATTCTTAGCTTTGCTTAGTATTATTGGCATGAGTACTCGGCAAGGTATCTGAAGGGTTTTCCAATAAGAATAGCCCGCTATTTGGGTAGCTGTCACTTTTGAAGCTGTCATTTTTTGACATTTGACTACGCCATTACTAAAAATGGAACGATACACGCTTCAACAACGCATTGAAATTATAAAAATTCACTACAAAAATGGTGAAAATTTTGCAGTCACAGTTCGCAAAACTAAACCATTTTTGGGTAGTCGTAAAGCACCTTGTCGGACCGCAATACAGAAATTGGTGGAAAAATTCGAGCTGTTGGGACAAGTTAGTGATGTGAAGAATAAAACCCGTGCACGTCGCTCAAGAACAACTGAGAATATTGCTGCTGTAGCCCAAAGTGTTGAAGAAAACCCAGGTTTGTCCATTCCTCTTCGTTCTTTGGAATTGGGTATTCCACAAACGTGATTAATGATTTTTTATGACTGGAGTTAAATGGTATTGATCTCGACACACTTGCCACACAAGCAACGAAACCATTGACCTTTTACGGAAAAAGTTTCCGGACCGTGTTATCTCTCGAAAGGGTGATCACAATTGGCCACCGAGATCTTGTGATTTAACACCTTGCGACTTCTTCCTTTGGGGCGACGTGAAAGATAAGGTCTACGCCAACAGCCCAGCGTCGATTCAAGACATCAAAGAAGGAATTCGTGAGTCTATCGAGGACATAGGGCAGCCACTTTGCGATTTTGTTATGTAAAATTTCATGAAAAGGAAATGGTCGTGGTGGCCATTTGGCTGATGTTGTTTTTCATTATTAACGGTATACCTTCCTCTTTATTATTAAATAAATATCCGATCATTAATCTCAAAAAATGGCATTTTTCTTTGAATATCAAAATAACACCTCTTATTGGAAAACCCTTTATAAAAAAATGTCGCCATTGTGACTTGGAAAATCAGTTCAAGTTATTTTATATCTTAGTGCGATCCGGTCATGTGCATTTGTATTTGTTATTCTACGCCGAAGAATAGCTTATTTTTTTCAGGCGTAAAAACAACTTTTATGCGAACACGTCACTTTTGTTTATTGTGCGCTGTATAATTTTGATTTGCATCTGGCAACAACAGACCTTAATACGCACGCACATCCAATATGTTGGCTTAAGATAATAAATCGAAAAAAAGAGTAAGCGAACCATAATAAAATTATTTAAAATGCTAAAGACCACTATTACAATAGCGTAATGTAAACATCAAACTAAAATACCTTTGCTGACGCAACCGCTAACCAAGTGTGTACGCGCAATTATTAAATAACAATAATAAACTGTTTTACTGAAGACTGACCCAGTGACGCTGAGATAGCTCCTTCTAAACGTCACGTCGAGAATACAAACAATCCAATCAGCGAAAGACTTCAAATCGAGCCATGCATTAAAAACTCGCATAGTAATAGTGATTCATTTCATTTGTCGTATCTATCATTAACAATCAACCAAAGAACAAGTTTCGCCATATCTTGGGGAATTTTTTTCGAAATTAAATACCGATAAATTATGGCATATTCAATAAAAAAAATAAAAAGTTCAATACGTTTGATCCGGTGACGTCGGTCGTGTTAACCAATTACGTTTGAATAGAAATTTACTTCGTCTATAGTACTATTTTTATTGATTAATTGTCCCAGCACGCTTAGTGAGCTTGCTCTTCTTTAAATTGCAAACGTACCGCACACATGTTGTATGTTTTTGAGTATACCTATCTGTTTTTTTTTTTTTTTATAAGCACTTCGACCTTCGAATGTAAAGTATATTGTTGGGTGGAATGTTCTTGAATTTTTTCGAAGAAACATTTTATGTCGTATGGCGTATACGTAATATTTGTTGTTTGTGCTTAAAGGGTAAGTAGTTTGGGGATTTTTGGTTTTGTTATTGTTATTATTGAACGTTCATGCGTCAGTAAGTAATGGAAATAAATTTCCATTTAGCACGAAAGTGCCTCTACAGCTGCATTTGTAGTTTTTCCATCTTATTCGAACAGGCGACGTGCTGTCTGCAGATGAGGGTTTTATTTTAAAGTTGTCCAAGAAGGACATGTTTTCTTACGGTCACAGCTTTTAAAATGACAAAAATAGAAATTCTATGAAATTACAATAAAAGTACATGAGGTCATGTCGCTTACATTTGGGAAAGTGACGGAAAGTTTTACAGAAAGGTAATTGAGAACATTCGACCCTATTTTTGCTTCGAGGTATTCTCCCGAACAGATATTCGAAATATTTTTCCGATATTTTGTAACGCATATTGGCGAATCGCGTTGAAGAGCGATAAAGTGCATTTTTTTGTTAAATTTTTGACAGCTAGGTTCCGATATTCTTAGACAGAAATTGGTTGCGGAATTTGTTTACGACTTTCAGTGATGGGTTTTCTTTTCCAAAAGCGGATACCTCGAATGTAATTTGAGCCTCCGATGGAGTATGCGTTGCGGAGAATTTTTCGTTTCGACAGATACCTCGCTAGGGCCGAATATTTGTAATATGTGTGATAGATCGAATGCGTGTAGTGTCAATGAAAATGCAGCAATATCAGTTTTTTGGCATAAAATCTAAGTTAGTAAAAAAAGTACTTTGAGTAACAAGTCCGTATAGGTCCCAGATTCTCACAACCATTCGTTTTATATGATTGTTTTATTTTTGGGACAAAAAGAAGGGATCCACTTTAAACTTTAAAAAAAACTTTAAGATGTAATGTCTGTTTTCCGGGGATCGAACCTGGGACCAATCGCTTAGCAGTCCAATACACTTATCTCTAAGCCACTAAACCTATGAATGTATGCATGTGCAACTCATTGGTTAGTGCGATGGGGTACTGAGAATTCGCTTTTGCGGTCAACTCCTTTGATTCCGCTATGGCTGTTTATTTCTTTCTGTTTCAAAACACTTGAGGGTGAAGAGTTAAGATATGTAAATAATCAAATTAACTTTGCGAAACCCTAGGAGTTCCAAGATTGCGTTCAAAATAACAAACTTGTGATGTTTTACAGATCTTAAAGTCTTATAACGGGTGGATTGGGCTTTGCCTTTATCTTATTAAACTAAATTCTTTATCCATGGTTTAGAATTTAGATATTCGTTTTGTAACACTTAAGCACAAAAGCACATAACAAACTACAGTACTAAATTTTTTTAGTACATACATCTCTCATTGTCATAAGCCGTCAAATATCGCCACGTGTGCGCAAATGTTATTTACTCATTTCATTGGTGTTTATCCATGGAAATGATAAATATTTTTCATAAATTTTCTGGTGTCTTTTTCGATCACTAAAGCCTGCCATTTCATTCGTTAAAAAAAACACAATTAAAGAATCTATCAAAAAAATAAGTGCTTGGTCTTAGACTTTTTGTACATATTCGTGTGCCTTGAAGTTCGAAATTAATTTCAAATCTAATGTTAAAAAGTCCAAACAGACAACTACAATAGGGAGAAATGGTGACCCCCATTCCTTCCAAGCAACATCTCCTTTCGACATTCAATTTAAAATACCAAAAGCCTCTTTGCCAACCATTCTTTCCTTAAATTGCTTCAACCCCAGACAAAATTGTGTAAAAAAAATAATACTCTTCTCATGTTCCGTCAAGAAAGAAGCATAGACAAAAGAAAAGATTCCCAATGGTCAAGGTTGCTGCTGTTAAAAAAATATATATATGAAACGGGTGTACCCTTCAAGCAATGTCGTCCATTTCCTGAACGTAAAACCCCGCACTGTTCTCATGGAAAATGTAATGCACTAACAATAAATGGTGGAATTACCTTTGGACATAAATTTGTTGTCGTGAAAATAAGAAGGAACTTTATTCTCCTTTCAAGGAGGCCAAGGAAAATGAGATGAGGCAACAGTGATTTTCTAACGTAAAATAACTGAGCAAAAGTGGAGACAATTTAATTTTAGCTGAGACGTGATTTGTCTCCTACTTTCAGGTCTTTTGCAGAAAGCTTGTAGGTGTGGCAGTTAACTGACTAAACATTCGCAACGCATCATTGATTCCTTTTTTTCTTTTTTATGACGTTTAACACACTCAACTTAAATTGATTTCTATTTAACTGTGCGCTCTCAGTCATGGCAGTGGGCATGACAGAATGATGTGTACGTAGGTGTCGGTTTCATAGAAAACTAAATGCCTGATTTTGCTCTTGCGGCGGGAGTTGTCTGTACAAAACAAACGCATTGTGTATCTGACACTTGCTGTCTGTTTTATTTCTGGCACATGATTTGTTATCCAGAACTTGTAACTTTTTTGCCAGGGAAATAGAAATCTCCGTTTGTATATAATCTAAAGAGATACTCTTGCGATTTGGGGGAATTGTTCAACTGGACTCGTTTTGTGTGAGTTTTTGTTTTTGGGACGAATGAAAGGGACTTTCAATATTATTCGTAGTCCGACGACGTAATCGCGAAGCATTTCTAAGACAGTTCTAGTCTCGTTTTGTGTTTTTATGGGAATCGAACCTGAGAACCATCACTCAGTAGTCAGTTTATCACCAGACTACTTTCAGTTGATCGATTTTCACTGTTACGCGAATGGTGATTCGTGTAGTAATAGTTGAAAAAAAGCTGGCACAACTTTTAGAGCTGAATTAGTTTTGAACTACACGTCCCTACGGGCTTGCTAATATTATAAAAGCTTTTTCTGGAGATTATTCTATTGCTCAGACGTCTTGGGTTTGCAAATTGATTTGAGTGATTTGATTCTTTTTAGCTGTTAGGCTTTCGAGGTAATTGGTAATTACAAACTTTGTTACAAAATTACACTACACAATCGATTTAAATACACTTTACTCTGTGGGATATGAGTTTGTTGTAATTTTTTTAAGCGTTAATCAATAAATCACCTATACCTACAGCTTAGAACATCCCATGGCCGTCGACCTATCATCTATTTGTCAGTCAATTCAAATCCGGTAAATCTTGGCGACATCCCTCTCTAAGCCAGCAATTAGCTTTTGCTTATTCAACTAATTTCCCACTTGTCATTACATTAAGCTGATCTGATTCCTAAATGACCAAAACGACAACGAAACCAATCAATTTTGTTCATTAATTTGCGTTTTTGTAATTTTCCCATCAATAGTCGTTCACGTGCAACTTAAATAGAATACAAGTACGAATATTTATATACTTTTGTGACTCTTTGTATCTATTTGTATTTATTTGATTCTATTTTTGAATCCTTAAGGCTATTTATATGAGTCCGATACAATAAATCACCGTGATTTATTTACTGTTTGGCCGACAGAAGAGAGGCGCACGTTTGTGTTCTTCCCATCCTTATGTAACTGTAATTTAGTTGACACTTTTATATTAACAAAATATGTATGTGTCGAAGGATTTTAATTGTTACAACCTAAATTAGAGATATGTATTTCAGGTACTAGAACCAGTCTGCTAATTTGCATATATACGTTTAGTGTCCTTGAAAGTTCAACACTTGAAATTGATAAATACTACAGAATAAGCTCATAAATATCCCATCACATCAACGTAGAATACATTTTTAGGTGTCGGTGGCGTATACGTAACATTTTTCCAGTTTTTTTTTTGTTTTGTTTTTTAAACTGGCGCCAGACTCAACAACGAAATCGTTGCGCACTCTGTTTTGAAGTAAATGGATTTGTTTCATTAATTTTGTTTTGTTTATCTAATTTAAATTGGAAATTGCATTAACATATCAATGTCAGAGGTAGATTGTTTTTTTTTTGTTTAGTTTCAAACAGATATGAAGTCAGGGAACTTATTTTTTTCTTATCAGCTAGAAGTTACTCGTGGAAACAATTTGTAGAACTCATTCTTGTTAATTTGTAAGCCTCTCGCGATGTTTGATTGCCAGCAAGAGTGAAAAAGGGAATGGATAACACGTGGTGTTTGTCTTGTTTTTAACTTCAATGTTATCTGTTAAATTAAAGCAGACCAAAAACTGCATATTTGTAGTGATTTCAACTTTCTAACCACATAACTCCATATCCTTTACTTTTTAGGTCAGGCCGTAAAAGTAAATATTCATTTTTCGTTGCAATGCTAATAATTTCGATTTGTATTTAAATCTAACTAATAATTTACTGACACTGAAAACGTGTTCTGACATTTATTTTGTAACATTAGTTGTCACCGGTAATAAAATTTAAAAATATTGTTTAGCAATATTCAATTCTTTGTAACAATGTTGCCCAACAGGTTTAAACCAGTTGAGCTTTGGTGCTTTTAATATTCTTTTTCGTCAACAAACAGGTAGAGTTTGTGAAGAAGGTTGTTTTTTTCATGCCCACAAGAGTTGCAAATTTTTAAGAAAAACTTGTCGATGTTTCTACTTAAAGTATAATATAAATTACTATTGAAATTTTTTTTTGAAATGGATGTAAGAGAAGGTGTTTACGAGGTAAAACTAATTTTCAGGGTAAAGTCAGGTCTCTTTGAAATTACAAATCGAAGATCAACATTTTCTTCGAGCTAAATTTTATCTTTCATATAAAAATCTCTACAAAAGTAGAATTTTGCACGAAAGTTTAGTAAAACATCCTTTTTACAATCTAAATTTGTAACTTTGTTTGGACGGGCAACATAACTTGACATAACGTCTTGACCAAACCTCACAGGAACATTCTTCGATAGTTTTGGAAGTCCATAGAATATAGGGATAGGTTCCACAAATGTGTATAGATGGGACTCACTTTGTTTACTTAGTCATCTATATATATAAAAATAAGTTGAATTGTGTTTGTCGCCAATGTTCTCAGTAATGCGTGAACCGATTTTGTTCCTGAAAATTTCCCATGAAAGGTGACGTTAATACCATGGTTTGTAGGCATATGCGGTCTTTGTAGGTGTATTCGTTCATGAGTTATAAGGGCGTGGCACCTCCCATACAAAAAATGTATTCAAAACATTATATTTCGAAAACCACCCAATCGATTGAGTTCAAATTTACACACAATCTTAGGTATTGGCCCTAATACTAAAACTCGTCAGCCATCGCGGATGCCAGAGCGCTTGGTCTGGAAAATTGGAAGCAGCGTGCCCGGGATCGCAGAGGATGGAAGGCTGCAGTGTCTCAGGCAGAGACTCTCCACGGGTCGGGAGCCCGTTAAGTACTAAAACTCGTAGGTACTGAGAATGG
The DNA here is from genome assembly GCA_936431705.1 of Cheilosia pagana. NCBI lineage: Eukaryota > Metazoa > Arthropoda > Insecta > Diptera > Syrphidae > Cheilosia > Cheilosia pagana. The sequence goes on along the minus strand of OW386170.1, from coordinate 21,462,976 downwards.
ATTACTTCCAGAAAAAAGAAGTGGTAATATAGTAATTTTCACAGATGGATCCATTCTGTATACCAGGCTGAGATGATTGCATTGCTGCATGCGTTGGATTACTTGCTTGAAGGTCAGGTGGAGGGAAGAAATATCCTTATAGCACTGGACAATCAGGCGGTGATCAGATGCGTGGAACAGACAAATATCACAACATCATTAGCACTGGAATGTGTACTCAAGATCAATAAGTGTTCATCTAAAAATGATGTAACACTGATGTGGGTTCGAGGACACATAGGAATCGAAGGCAACGAAAAGGCGGACTCCCTTGCAAAACAGGGGTCAACCGAAAAGTTGCTGGGACCAGAACCATTCTCTTCAATTGGCAAAGGAATGGTAGAACAGCTGATTCACAAATGGATCACGGCAGAACACCTGAGAAGGTGGTCTACCGTGGAACAATGTAGACAAGCTAAAATGGCAATTAATTGGCCGACCTGCTCCACTCAAAGAAGGGTTCTAAGCATGAGTCGACGAACTCTGAAATGGGTGGTGGCTTTATCTACAGGACATGGTAATTTCGGGTATCACTTAAGGAAGATGGGCCTTAGAGAAGATGATACCTGTAAACTATGCCTGGAAGAATCTGAGACAGCGGCGCATATACTGTGCCAATGTCCGGCGTTGGCTGGCAGAAGAATGAGGATCTTGGGACTTCACTGGGTCGAGACCCAGTCGATGGAGGAGATCTCCCACAAACAGATGCTAGCGTTAACACTAGGAATCGAGCCCAGGGAAGAACTCTGTAGAAATCCAGAGAGTCTCTCTGGGTAAGTTTTATAGTGGTAGAGAGACGAAAAGAGACCCGACATTGGTGGTCTGATTCAAATATCTCTCGAAATCTTGGTCAAAAGAAAGATTGGTCAAAATTAGACAAAGGGGCGTAGCACCGCCCATACAAAAACTGTAAAAATCTTATTTTTTGAAAGCCACCTTTGGAAAGAACAATGAAAGATGTTCGAGATAACTCAGAGTTATTTGGTGGTGCATTGTTTTTATTGTCAGGCGATTTCAGACAAACATTGCCCGTCATCCCTAGCTCGACAACTGCTGATAACATAAACGGTTGCTTAAAGTCTTCAGTTGCAGAATGATCGACCTGCTGAAAAATTCTATAAGCAATTGCTGAAAATTGGAAATGGTGCGATGCCAGTTGACGAAACTGGATTGATAACTATGAAGAAGACGTTTGCGAATTATCTAACAGAATTTTTGAATTCGTTGGATTTATCAGAATTGTCTCCGCATAATCTCCAATTGAAAGTTTGAGTCACTATCATTATTCGGAGTATAAATCAACGACGTTTGTGTAATGGTACAAGACTTTCTGTTAAAAGATTAATGGGTTATGTAATTGAAACCACTATTTTGACTGGAAAATTTATAGGCGAAGATGTTTTCATACCACGCATACTGGTTTTGTGTTGTATTTACACCAAAAATGGAAAAATCAAAAATATTATGTACCACAAAGGATAACAATAAAACTACAATTTATCACTGATTTAAATGAATTTAAATTTTTTCTATTTTCTATTTTGCACTACGAAGTGTGCAGGGGGTCCGCTAGTAATGGTCTAAATGTGTCGGCGAGCCACTTCAACCTAACCTAACCTACCTCCGAGAATTTTTTGCCTCAGATTTTTTCCTCTATTAATCAAATGTAATCTTCTAATTTGATATTAATCTATGCATTTGTTATCTTACATGTTAGTTTGAAGTAAATGTGTATTTACTTTTTGTTCGATACATTCGGCCGATAGGGAACAATATACGTATACGTATGTCGATCGATCAATATAATCAGTCTTCGATTATTGTTTAGGTACCAACGGTCAGTATAGTCTTAAGAAATATTTGCCAAAATATTCGATCAATCGATTGATACTGCGGTGGAATTCTGTAAGGTGATATATTGATAGTTACAATAAAATGTGTTGCTTTACGCAAGGTGATAATCAATGCGATATTGACTTTTTTTAAGATTGTTTTTGCCAAGTTTCAACGGATTTGACGATCATCTTAAGTAGAAAAATGACGAATTAACTATCACAACAGCGACCATGTTTTTAAAATGTTTTGATTTGTTTTACTCTTTTAGGGACTCACCTTGTTGTTATATATAAATGTGTGAAGTTTTTCATCCAGGAAGTTGAGAATTGTAAATATTCAATTGTATTCAAATACAACTCAGTTTATTTCACTCGTGTTTGTCGCATGTGGCAACCGCCTTAACACTGCAACTTTTTCTACTGAACTTTGTTCAAATTGTACAAAAAGTCATTATCTATACGAATATTAAAATGGTAACAAATTGTGCATTCTTTTAACTTAAAGTACCTTCTCTAAACTCTCTTGCAAGAATATATGTACGTACCAAACGATTTAGTTCACATGCACTTCAAATTTCATCCACTTCAGACCTTTTGTGCTTGACAACAAAAATGTTAATCCACAGTAATTTATTGACAGACAAACTGCATAATATTTGTCTGCAAACACAATTGAAAATTTCGCGAACTTACATCTACTTATCTACTATCTACACCTAGCTTATCGCGACTAGTATATACATATATCCATATATAACATCCTGCAGCAGTAATAATTAATCGGAAGTTTGAATTTGTCGCGCTTACAAAGCTTAAACAAATATTTAATCTTTTTAGTATCAGCAAATACTCGTTGTTTATGTGTGTGTACATATATGCCATTCAAGATCCAGTAATGGATTTGTAACATTTGCATTTTCAACAGGTTTGCATCGGTATGTATCGTCTTTTAACTATACAACAACCCATTCTAATGGAAGCATTTCAGTTCAGTGTTGTCATTATACATACAATAAATAAATAAATAAATAAATATATAGATTGCTAGTGCAAATTTATTTGCATTGCTTTTCCAAGTCACTCACGCCAATCGTGGCGCGAATTGTTATGAGAAGCAGGCGTCAGACTGTGTAATTGAGTATGGTTTACTAGAGGAAATCAATTCTAGGAAGTCGTTGTAATTGAGGAAAAAATGCGGCGATCTTCAATTTCTGGTCAATTGAATTTGTATACAAATATTGTGTCCGCATGTATGTTAATAAGTCTTATGATCGATTTATTTGTTAATATTCCGTTAGCGTTTTAAAGGTGGACGTGTTTGCGGTTTGCAAAATGTATACCATCAATTAATAAATGGAGCTTTAGGTTCCTTATACTCGTAGTACTCTTATGTTAAAACGATTTTTGTTGTAGAACGGTTCTCAATCTCAATAATATTTGCATTTCCGTTGCTTGGCAGATTTCGTATGCATCCTTGAACATTCAGAGACAAACGACCTCCAATGATGGGGGTTTTAACTGAATTAATGGCCGTTTGTCATTTTTGACTTGTTTTGAGTTGAGTTGATTTTATTATATAAATATAAGGAAAGAAGTAACCACGCTCTGAGTTAAATGGCAACATTTACATAATTTCAATTCATTCTAATACCATGTTCCCACTAACGTGATTAAGCTGAAGTGATTTATAAATCACGATAGGCGTTCCCACCGAACTTTCAAGTGTTTACGTGTGACATTTGAAATTAGTTGGCAAATTTGAAATCAATTCACGCAAAAAGGGCAGCAATTAAGTTCATAAAGGTTCTGTGATTAGAATTCTGGAAAATACTTGACGAACTCCCCAAAAAAAGTTCAACTCCCCACGGAACTTAAAAATATATAGGTATTCTTATTTAAACAACTTCAAACTACTTGTTTGTTTCTTAACGGAACTATTTTAAAGACATGAAACGCCCGAGTTTTAAGGTTCTCATTGATCACACTAAAAGACGGCATTCATCAATCCCATAGGCAAGCATTTTCGAACAAAAGCTTTGTTTCTATTCTAACTCTGTCAACATATTATGTATTTAATTTCCTAGGAGTTTTTCTAACCACTTTTCGTTATGGTAAGACATCAAACCACTAAGTCACTAGTGGATATGTTGCCACAAAATCAGTCCTGCCGATTCTTGGGTAGTTTTTGTGATGCAATTTATTTCAAGAGCTGACTTTCAGCGTTTTCATGATTTAAGAAAGTTTAACGTAAGTGCTGGGTCTGTAATTATTGGTAGAAATATGTCCATGTGCTAATGCTTTGCTAGACATGTACTGTTTTCAACTACCCCGGAAGCGGTCAAGCGGAATAGATCTGCTAAAAAAATACGAGTAGCAACATTTCTTTCGAGATAAAGGAAGTACTATTTGGAGACGCATATTTTGGAATGTCGGGATCCTTAAGTGCACAAAAATGAAGGCTTAATTAGGAGTTTTTTTTTTTCGAAATTCGTCAGTATTGCAGAGTTTTGCCGTCCCCCAACGGGAATCGAATCTGCGTCGTTCGGGTTTCACCACTCAGCAATGCCCGCACGAACGGCGGATTTGATATACTTCTTCATGATAGTTATACTTTCGGATTTCTGATAGACTTTCGCGAGAGATGGTACAGTGTTCTTGTTTTTGCAGTGGTTGAACCTTAGAGCTCTTCCTTGTTAAATTTTGTTGGTTTTTTTTTTTTTTTTTGATTTGGAGTACGTCAGTCATCAACACAGATGTCCTACAGCTGCAAATACTTCTGTTATCGCTGTCTCTGATCCTATGATCTTTTTTTATTGGTGTGGTCTTTTTCGTAGCCGCACACATTTAAGGCTTTTCCAGACTCATTAGCAGCGATAGCGAAGACGAAAATCTCGAATTTTTGAACCGGAAACTCGCTTGTTTACTCACAAGTCACAACCAACCATCCTCAGTTAGTATCAGAGAGAATTATTTTTCAACCAAGTTTTCCATTGAAACATGCCGCGAAGGAACGACTTAGCACATTCGACTTATGTTAATTGGATCACAATCACAACTTTTCCACCTATTAATCCATATATGCGTGGGCTTAAAATTACGTCTGACAAACATCCGAGAGTATATCTGTCATAAAAAAGCTTCTCAAATCAGCCGCCCGGGCTTGAAATAAAATCCCATCCCATAAACTCACAAAAAGAATAATTGGGAGGCCCAGATGCCTGGGCTACCCTGTTTAGCCAACTATTTATATTTTTATTGTTACTTCTTAAAGTCATAGCAACAATAACAGATAGGAGCAACTACCTAGACCGCGATAACGAAATGAATGCTGTCAACAACGAGTGTAAAAAAATCGCAAGCCGGATTGTGCGTCAGTTTAGGTACTTTCTATCTATGTAACAACAACATTTTGACAGTCTTTGACTGATTGACGGAGTGTTTGAGCTCTTAAGCAATTTATATAACTCTCATCTGCCGAGTGTGTTCAACGCATTGGTCAACTCCAATGGCAGGTTTATTGAACGAGGATATGAACGCTTGCCCAATCACACCATAAATGCAATTAACTCAAAATAAACTTTTTTGTGTCAAAATCAAAAAAGCTAATGGATTAGTTGGACGATGCTGTTCAACAATTAAATGAGGTTATGAGGTTATTCTGAACGCATTCAACACGAACATGTTCAATCTTCAATCGAATTTCTTCGCCTTACGCGAGCAAGGGTGAGTTTAAACAATATTTACGAGGGTATACATTTTGTCTTTCAATTTATTAGTTGAATAAAGACGAACGCAGTTGCTGCGAACTTAAGACACGTCCATCAATTATTATCAAATATCTTTTTTAAGGTATCGTTAGTGTCTTGATTTTTTTTTATATAAATAATTGTTAAGTAAATTATTCCTGCTATTTTGGTAAACATTAAACCTACTGTATTCAGAAATGACGAGCACTTTTAAGGAATTGTCCACTCACGCTGTCTCGTTAAAATTTACAATCAAATCGAAAAAGTAAACATTTCGCGAACTAATTTCCAAAATTGTCTACAGTGAGTCGCCGAAAAAGGTGTCAATTATATTTCGATTCTATTTGTATTTACCTATTTTATTATTAAGAGCTCAATTCAATTTAGACCAACAGCTTAAGCCTGCCAAACAGTCGAAATGGATAATGTTTATTTATAATTATGATTGTATCAGACCCAAAATCATTATCAGCAAATATAAACTGACAATAACTATGCGGCAGTTAATCCACAGTATCCGCCTTGTTGTTTCTATTTGATAAACCTACGCGTGTGCTTATCTATATTAGAGTTTCAGTTACATTTTAAAAAACAATAACAAACCAAAAAACGAAAGAGTCGTATAAATTTCATTCAGCATGTCTGGTTCACACATTGTAGACATGACAAGGAATTTATGCTTGGTTGGGAGGAATTGGTAAGCAACCCACTCGGTGTCTGTTGTCTAAATAAGACGACGAAATTCAGCTGCGGAATCCCCGCTGATGGTTTTTTTTTTTGCTTTATTAATGGGTGTCTCACGACTCTCTTTATGTTATCTAACAGAATACGCCGCGCCGTCACGACAGGAGCATGCAAATGCAAAGTAAATAGAAACGGAAACAATAGTGAGGCACTAATACCCACTTAGTATCGACTCAACTAATTGTTAGCGCTTTGCTATTTGGTGAGGTCGTTAATATTTTAGTAGCTGACTTTCTCTCTCGTCCGACACAGGATTGTCCGAGTGTTTGTGAGATACTCGCTCGTCAGATACACTAATACTAGCGTCTTGTCTAATCGTATTCGGTCGTACGTCGTATCGTCGTAATTCACAACAGGTAGATGGTTTTGTTGTGTTCGCCTTTACTGTGCCTGTGCGCTCTCTCTGGCTGTCTCTCAATAGGGTACAATCAGTCTAGCGGCGGCCATCACCTGATATACACGGACTTGAAAATTGTTCTGCGCATTCATACGCGTGCCGTGGATACTTATATATTTCTATATACCTAATACATCCAATTAAAAGTGCAATATTCTTCTCCGAAGTTCTACATATAACAATAAAACACTTGCATAGACAATTTTATTGAAAGTTTAATTGGAAATTTTTAAGGTACTACACATTTTTTTGTTTAGTCTGGTTCGAGTGATTGGAAATTTTCCTTTGTTTTCCTCCGCGCTGATCTTATCGCCCAAGTGTTTGACTTGAAGTTAGTCATTAAAATGATTCCTATTTTTTATATAATATAATTTTTTATTTGTTTTGTTGTTTTAATCAAAACTATGTGGTATCAGAGTTAACAGCTGATTGCCTGGTTCGCTGGTGTATCGGTGGACTCAAAGAAACGAGTTTAACTTGATTTTGTCTTTAGTGATTTACCTCAGTTTTTTGTGCACACCGTTTGTGCAGTGGTGTGGATTATGGGAAGAACCCACTTCAACAAGAGGTTGTGTACTTGTGTAGTGCGGCATGATGGCATACGTGCCGCTATGTTATTTTTAAAATAGGTTTTGAGTTCGCGTTTTGTTTTGTGAATTCGTGCGGTTTGTTTTTAGTTTTTTTTATTTAATTTTTATACATCCATTTATTTAATTCAATTTTGCCATAACTTTCCGTGCAAATATAATTTTGAGAAAAATGTGGTCGACTTGATTGAAAACAGAGAACAAGTTGTTTAATTAAAAATGTGAATTGGCTATATAATGAAAAATGCTTAGCGTGATATTAATTTGTGACATATATTCCGATAAAATGTGTACTAAATATAGATGAGTGCTTCCCAATTGATTCCGTGCGATATATTCGATTTGTGAAATCCAAAATGTTTCCCTAGAGTGGCCGTATAAAAGAGAAAACACACCAAAGGTGGAAGAGGAAGTGTCATCACAGATTCTGTCTGAGTCAACCTCTTATCTGGGTTTCTTTTCTATCGCTCCATTTCTATGTCGAACTGAGTCTATTAAAACAAACTAGTGCACTGACTCATGCTGCATCAAAAACAGCTGTAGTTTTGGATACCTATAATATAAGTCGTCATTTCTTAGCACACTAACTCTCATTCTACTTGAACTTGAGTTTGGCCTTTTTCAAATGGTGAACCCCAACCAATATGAATAACCTGTTCTTTTTGTATTCAAGCACAAAAACTACTCAAACAATAAAGGTCAGTGGAGGGCTCTATTGATAGGTTCTTAAACGTTTTGTGTATATAAAATTAAACGTTCGCACACAGTGTGAGGAAGAGCAACCTGTTGCGAGGTGAAACCTTATAAGGTCACACAAATTAAAATGTCTCGAATCGTAGAAAGCAGTTTGTTTCGAAACCTGTTATTACCATTCAAAAGGTAAATAAAAAAAAAACAACCAACAAAGGGATTGTTTTTAAACCTTCAAAAAAAATACGTGAATCTCATCTGCCGAATAGTCAACAAAATTGGTTCATTATACTCGGACTGACGTGATTTACACAGACAGCCTGCTGCAGTGACGATAGACACACGCAGGCAATTTACATTTTAAACTAAATGATTGGTTAAACTTGAGGATACAAATATGAAAGATAAGTGGATAAGTACATTGAGAGAGTAGGTATAGGTACATGGGATTGTGAAATTAATTTACACCAACTAGGTATACAAATGGGGAATTGCGCCAGCCGCTGCAAAATGATGGGTTAATTGGATAGTTAAATGTAAATATTTCGTTTACTCTGTATAAATTAGACTAATAGAGGTTGTGGTATTTATTGTGTTTGACTATTTACGAAGATGATAGCGAATACGTGTGCTCGGAATGTGCACCAGATAAGAGGGCGTATTTTAGGTTATATTGGTTGCTAGATGTTTTTGTCTAGAAACAATGTTTGCTGTAACATATAACTGAAAACTGTGTAGGGTTGCTTGGCTGGTCTGGTGGGAATTATTCTAGATAGCACGTTTGAGTAATTATAGTTGGTGAATGTCTGTACTTATCTTTGCCGCGTTGAGGTGACCCAGTATTTAGCGAGGTTATCATCATCTTATTATTTTTTTATTAGAAAGTATTATGTGACTCAGTGTTCAGTTCAAGCATCGGACTTAAATTGTTCGTAAATCATTTCTCGAGCAATTGAAGTTGTATAATCTTTTTTCTCATTTGTCCTGGTCAAAAGTTTTCGGATTCCTAAGCCCCTTGAAAAATAAATATACCAAACTACTGTCGTTTCCTATATTTTATTAGAATTTTTGTTTTGTGTGTCTTATTTTAATAAAATTATAACATTTTTAAATTCATATTTTTTTTTTTTTTAAATAGTTTAGGTAGGGCGTTTTGTAAATAGGTTGTTGGGTAAAAAGCCCCACTTTATTGACAAATCGCGCTTAAGAAAAAGTATGAAAATTAAGTTAAGTTTTCGGCCACAGCAGGATTGCTTAAAAAGTCATGACCTTGATATATTTTTACGAAAATATCTTAAAAGCCGACTATGTAGGTTTATACCATAAGCTCCTGCTTGTGATAATCCTTTAGATTTTTATGGTGCTTTGTTTAAATCCACCTAGGCAAACCCTAATGATTGAGATATGTAGGAGAAAGAGTATTTTAAGTCAAGACGGTCGGCGAACTTATACGCAATGACATTTACGTCTTTTTTTTCAAAAACAAAACTGACTTTTTCCAATGGCCAAACAATTTTTCTCCTGTTCTAAACACAAAACTTTTGATCATCAAAGAGGTGTTTTTGATATTTCTTTCATAATATGTGTCTTAAGAGTTCTTGAAGGTATATTGTTCTGCCTACTTGCTTTATTTACCTACTCCAATTGATTTGCTTCGAAATTTTCTTAATGCTTCTTTCATGCCTATAGTCCTTTTGTAATTCGGCGGCATTTCTATTAAAAATTAGTACCTATTGATTGAAGCGCTAAAAAGTATATTTATCAAAATATTGAGTGAGGCGCTTTTCAGTTACACAACTAGGGCATTTTGTAAATTTCGCAGTGCAAAACGCCCCACTAAAATTACGGAAATCCCATTCTCTATGAGATTAGCACTAAAGCTCGCATTGAATGTTCTTTATAAATATACAAAGAACTTCGGTGCAACTTTTCTTGTTTCTGAAGATATCAAAATTTTATATGTTTGAGCGCCAAAAATTGTTTCCACACAATATTTTGCAATTTTACAAAAAAATTGCAACCGTTTCCTAGCACAATTCACCACAAAATGAAAATGGTTCGATCAAGTTTAGCATGAGTCATATATAACCCCACTGGTGTAGGTGCTAGACTGGTGGGGCGTTATGTATAGTTTTACCCTATTGAAGTAGAAGTGCGTCTTAAAAAAAAAGAGTACAACAGAAGAGGCCGACAGTGCAGAACCAATAGGTTTTAAAACGAGAATAGTAATCGCCAATCGGCTCTGAAAATAGCTTGCAGTTTTCATGCATATTAAACCCTTCATGAGAGGTTTAATTCCTGTGCACGATGACGAGCTATCGTATCGTCTATCCTTTTACGTACAGCAGCACACCTGTTACCGAAACAGTTTCTTAGAATTTATGCACCAGATTCAAGTTCTACGCTACGTTTGGCGATTATTTAAACGTGTTGCACAATATGCTTTTTTTGAACGACCATTTTCATAACACATTGATCCAGGTGCCAAAGAGTATCAAGCTGTTTATGACTGTTGATGACAGATGTCAATATGAAACCATTTTAGATTTTATTAGCCACTCTCACCGTAAAATATTTGTACGGAGAATAGTTACAACATTGTTATTTTATCTGCTGTTCCCAGCTGCCATCATGTCATCGCAACTGACTTCACAATGTAGAAAGATCATCAGTAAAGATCATCAGTTGATATACATATACGAAAAGGCGGTCCAGCGTGCTTTGCTGCATATTCATGCATAAAAGATTTGCTTGTGTCTTGTGTAGTATCCGCTTCATTCTTTGTAAAAACAATCGTTCTACATTGAGACATTAAGAATTCAGAATCATAGCAATCTTATCGCATAAACTATCAAATTCGAATATGGACGTTAAGTATCTAAATGTTTATTGCAAGATGTGTTTAAGATCTGCCAACGCCCACGTTTCATTTCTACCGAATGTCATGCATTATTTATTTTCTAAACAATACACTGTAGCAATTTTTCACTTAACCTTATAGAGTTTAGTTACCCGCTTTAAATTATATCACCAAGACCGGGAGTGTTTATTTTTGATGGACAGTAACACATACATATATGTAAACATGCTCCCTAAAATAAATAAATAATATTTCTGGACGGATACTGTATCATTCGCGGTCGGTCTTTGAATCTTTGTCTTGGATAAATACCAAAGGCAACAGTCCCGATGCGCTGCACATTCAAATCGCACACTGGGCTAGACTTGTGTAAAAACATTTTGTCTAAGCTGGTTTAATGCAAGCTCTCACTGAGGCTGTGGTGACATCATTTAACGAGTGTTTTAATCGATTGCACATTTTGAGCGAGATTTGCTTATGACTTATGAGCGTTTAAAGACGGCGTGTGTTGAGATTATACGTCAGTTTGAGATTTTTTATTACAGAAAGATCTGTGATTGGATAAGGACGACTTCCGCGGAACCATTCCTATGTATTTAGTGTATGTATTTGTTAAGCATTTATCCTGTCTAAAATCCATTAAATTGCCATTTGTATAATCTAGTTTTTGGCCGAACTGCACCTTTTGCACAAGTCTTTGGTTTTTGATTATTTTTGTCTGACAAGCATAAAGTTTGCTAAAATATTTGTTGGTTGTATGTGAAAGAGATGTTTCATACATTAAATTTGCCAAAAAATGTGTGTCGCACGAAACTGGGGTCAAATCGCGGAATTAAGTTGATTTACATGTGAAACAACAACAAATTCCGTCACGTAATGCTCGTTCACGGATGACGCGATTCAGCCCCTGTCTCTTTTATGATTATCTACTATAATTATGTTTTCAAAATTTATTGCTCTAAATGCTCACAACACGGTTCTGTAGTCAGACGAATTTTCCGAGCTTTTGGTCGAACTTCGTTGTTCTTACCCGAGATGCATTTTGTCCACTTGACTTAAAACACTCGGGTTGAATTACGTCCTCCGTAAACGAGCAATGCGTGACGCCATTTTTGTTGTTTCTGTATGTAAAATCAACTAAAACTTGAAAAACTATGTTAAAATTTTATTATAAAAATGTTGGGTTACTTACCAGTTGCTCAAGCGTACAATTCTGTCGATTTTGTGTAAACTCACGGTTACTTTCCTTCAAAACCCTCTTTGTTATGTTTTCCCAAACATTGTGCAACTAATACTTCTTAATCACACCGCCTAGGTGACATGTCTCAAATAAAATGGCCAATAGTCTCTGTTTTCGAAACTATTTTCATCATTTATTTGCAAACTAAAAATAGAGTTTCGAGTGCTGTTTCTCCACTGCACTAATGGACTCTTAAATAATAGTTCGCTGCTCCAGTAACTACTATTTGCTTTCTGTTATCTCCAAGTGTGCCGAATGCAGGGGAATAGCTCGTGCTAAAAATAACGTCATTCAATCAATTTGAACGGCTTCGAGATATAAACCATTAGTCACAGTAGCATTTGGGTTTCAGTGCTTCACAGAAAAATCATTATAAGTATTTTTCCTTTGCCCCCCATCAATCTCTAGTGAGGAAACTAATCAACCGTAACTGGTTATAGTGCCGCCACTCATTTATTTCAATCACCAATCTTATAAAAATGAGTACCCAGCTTCAGCAATTAAAATGTCAAACACTCTGAGTTCAATAGACCAGTTTTGTGACGATGCCGCATCGAATGGTAAGAGTGACACTTATTGCAAGCCATAAAAGTCAACCAGCTGGGTGACATTGAATTCAACTGTGCGCGATAATTGACCTTTACATTTGGGTGATCAGACTTACCACCTTGCCGTTGTACTCGAATTTTTATCACTTTTCTTTCCCATTTTATTTATTTTTAACTATGACTAATGATAATTTGTTGTCTTCTTCTCATTTTAGATACAAAAGAAAAACCGCGCAAGGACTACAAAAAGGATAGTGAATTAATTTTTATATTTTTCATTTATTAGTTGTGTAGAATAAGATTTGATTTCTCACAACAAAAACCAAGAAAGATAGACAAGCTCCAACACCACAGAACAATTAATTAAACTATCTCAGTAAGAAGGGAATGGTATATTTCCTGGGGGATTGGGGCATGGGAGATTCTGACTGTGCGTCATATCAACATGTTCCAAATATACAAAATTCACACATTAACCATCAACTGCATCATCACCACCGTCAACAACAAGAGTTGCAAAGACAGCTGTCAGCAACAACAACAACAGGAGATGCAAATGTTGGCCAAACAGCTCCATCATCTTTAACCCATTCGCCAATTCAGTTTGGAACTAGTACCACAACTGTTCAGCAGCAACACCAACAACAACAACAACAGCAGCAGAACCAGCAGCATCGTCATCATCAATTGACTGAACATTCAACTGGTTTCTTGCTAAGTCAACAATCGTCTCCGATCAATTCGAGTAGCACCTTAGTGACGGCAAATCTGCAACAGTTGTCTGTGAGTAATACACCAACTTTGGCCGCACCGACGACGGTAAATGTTAACATAGCCAACAAGTTGATTGCATCGAATCAAGGTGTAACCGCAACAGTTGGCGTAGCTGGAATAGCATTACATAAGTACTTGGGTAGACCAAGATCGGAATCATGTGCGGGAAATGTTGGTGCTGAAAATAATTTATCGAAGGATCTCCTTGAAAGTGAAGATGAAGTTGCACTGCAGCCACTTTCCAATCAGGTTAGTTTTTTGAATTTTATTTATATTATGTATGTTTATTTGTGTGTTTAAGTTTTTTTGCATCAAATCCCACAGGGTTATTTTTAACGTGAGAGGTGGCGATTGGGCTCTATTTAAGTAATCATTTGTATGGCTAATGTCAGTGGAAGTGATTGAACTCGGAGACAGCAGTTATAGTTCTGTTGTTTCCCCCCAAGGTAGATTCTACTATACACTGTACAACCTAAAAAAGTAACAGGTATTGGCCCAGACTCCTCGTTATCGTTACAGGCATTTTGCCGTTGGGGATGAGATTGCAACAAGTCACTTGTCACATCGACCACAAACAAATTAATTGACACTTTTCATTAACAAAATGAGTTTTAAATAAGGACCCGTCAAATTGGCATCTAATGTCGTTTGATTGAACGTATTTCTTGAGGTATGTCTGTGCTATTCGATGTTCGCAAAAGGTCGGACAGTAGGAAGAATTTATTGTTTTTAAGATTAAACCTCTGTCCTGCCAACCAAAGTTCTTCCTGTCAGTCGATAAATTCTTCAACTTTAAGGCCTCATTTTCTTTTCAAAAGTAGTAAAAGAACAGCCTTTTTTTTGCAAAAAAAACAGATGCCAATCATCCAAAACAGGAACACTTCTATGACCAACCTATAAATAATATTGGCAATAACAGGATGTTATTTATTTGATCTTGTTCTCCTCATAATGATGACTATCCCCGTCAAGACGTAAATAACTCAGTGTATTTTCTAATTGAATGTGTTTTTTCAAAAAATGCCAATATATTGTTGTTTATTTTGTGGTCGACTCCATTTATATATTTGTCCTGGTCAGAGAATTATTTTCTAATTGGAATTTCTGAAAACCAACCTGTCAAAGTTGTTATTTATCTGTCGTATAGAATGGGACAAAAATATGAATGTATTTTTAAATACTGTGCTAAATATTGCTGACCGTGAATGTACATTTCGCTTAACCCAGAAATATGTTATTTTGTTTTTAAAAATAGCAAACAAATTTGCTTCTTATCCGTCCATCAACCTTTAAACCATGAACGCAATTTAAATGAGCACACAATTTGTTTCTTTTCACATTGCATTCGTTGAGCACATAAGAAAAAAGATGCGTAATAAATATAAGAGAAATGAACTTGGAAATTCATCATTTCAGTGATTATAATTTGGTAGATTTAAATTAGGAACGACCGGCGTTTTTTAACTCAGAATAAAAATCAACTTCATATCTAGTATTGAATTTAGGACGTAGGACGTTATTACGTAGGTATCTGAAGGGGTTTTTAATTGGGGCGGGTCGATGTTGGCAGCATGTGGCGGGCATATTGTTCTGCTGGCGTCTGACTGTTTAAAAATCTTGCCTTGTTCAGTCAGTGATGCCAAATCCACATGGCAAGTTACACGATTGAGCAGGACACACAAATGATTAAACTTTATTATCAAAGTGAGTGTTCATCAGTAAAATCGTTGTGCGCATTGCGTCTATTTTACGGCAGACACGATAGCCCTTGAAAGTCGACTCCTTGAAAGTGTACGGACGAACCCGAGGCAGTAAATTGGCCTTTCACAGACTTAAGCTTGTCAAATTTTGCCTCGGGACTTGGGCCTGCAAATTAATTACATTAGACAACGCTGTTTGTTTGCTTCAGAGCGTTTGAAAGACAACCACGATTGAATGACGACGACAACCCTCACGAGGGTCACCAGCTGCCAATGTATCCACAAAAGGTTAGTGTTTGATGCGGATTCTGGGCCGTCGGCAATCCCTACAGAACTATGCTAACGGTTTCTTTTGTCCCAAATTGAGCGGTATGAAAGCAGACGATATGAATTTTTTTATTTGTTATGTAATGTTTATGTATATATGTATGTTAAAGTATGTTTGTTAGGCCGTAAGTCGGCCCATTGTGCATACCACTGGTGTTGGAGGTTCCTAAGCCGGTTACTCATGTAAACCATTTGCTGCCATTGATAAAGCTAAGAATATTAGCAGCTCTGATGAAGCTTAGATCACTTATATTATTGAGGAAGTAGTTACCTTAGTAAGCCCACTAACTGAATAAGGCGGAGCAGCTGCAGAGGAGGTGGGTGACTACCTCGTCTTCCTCCTCATCCATGCAACCTCTGCAAAAGTCATTGTATGGCAGTCCGAGTCTACGCGCGTGTCTACCCAAAATACAATGCCCGGTGATAACGTTAGCGACTAGCGAGATACTAGATCTGTTGAGTCGCAGAAGCGCCTTGGTTCTTTTAATGTCCAGGGTTGGCCAAGTAAGCCTAGCAACATCGCAGTGTCCTAGATGTTTCCATCTATGACTTGCTTTACCTGTTGCGTCCGCTTGAATGAGTTGTTTAGTGTAGGACAGCGGAGCATGCACGTTGTGCAGACTGATACTATCAACGCCGAAAGAGCCTTTTCTCGCCAATTCGTCAGCTGCACAGTTCCCCGGGATATCACTGTGTCCCGGAACCCAGCAAAGGGTGAGGTTGTTCTCTTTTGCTATCTCGTTGAGAGATACGCGGCAATCTTCCACCGCCTTAGATTTTAATACGCTGGATACTAGGGATCTAATGGCAGCCTGGCTGTCTATGTATATAACTATATCCCTACGTGATACTGTATTAATCGACAGCCACGCTGTGGCTTGACGAATGGCTGTGATTTCGGCTTGAAATACACTACAGTGCTTTGGGAGGGAGAAGGATGGGCCCAGGTTCAGTTCTTCTGAAAAGACCCCGGCTCCGACTCCCTTTGTTGTTTTGAAAACGTCCGTGAATATTAACAGGGACATTCAGAGTGTCCCATTGGGATCTGTCCGGTATTTCAATTGTGAAGCCTTTTTCGAAGTCTGTCTTCGTAGGCAAGTAATCAGTAGTGATAGGTAGGGGGTTAATCGACCGGCTGATGCTGGCATGACCAGTTGATTGTTCTCTCCAGTGCCCCCCTTCCCTTAGTCTTATGGCCGCGTTTGCGGCGTATTCCTTACTGACGATGTCTAGAGGAAGAAGGTTAAGCATTGTTTGTAGAGCAGTTGTGGGAGAAGTCCTCAATGCGCTAGTGATGCTAATACGAGCCAAGCGTTGAGTCTTCTCGAGGACCTTCAGATTGGAGCTCTTCTCCAAGGCTGGCCACTATGCCGTATAGGATAATCGGTCTAATGACCGCGGTGTAAAGCCATTGCATTATGTTTGGTTGGAGGCCCCATCTCGAGCCTACAGCCCTTCTACAGGAGTACAGAGCCACTAGGGAGTTCCTAGCTCTTTCGGCAATGTTATCTCTCTATAAGAGCTTGCTGTCTAAAATCAGCCCCAGGTATTTGGCGCTTTTGAGAACACGAGTGGAGTGCCGTTGAGATTAGAATGGGTTACTACAGGTGTCTTAACCCTTCTGGTGAATAAAACTAGCTCCGTTTTCTTCGGATTAACGCTTAGACAGCAGCTTTTGGTCCAGGAGATTAGTTTGCGTAAAGCGAATTGCAGTATATCGGAAAGTGTCTAAGGATACTTTCCTGAAGTAAGTAAGGCGACGTTGTCCGCATAGGCCACAACTTTGCAACCGGAAAGCTCTATTGAAATCAATAGCTCGTTAAGAACTAAGTTCCACAGTAATGGAGGTAGCACTCCCCATTGGGAGTAATGTGTATATATTACCCTTTGCCTCAGAGGCGTTGACTTGGCTTGGCTCTCTATTAGAACGTTTCAAGAAGTTATACACCCAATTTTTTATTTTTTTATTTTGACTACTTAAATAATTATTATTTTTTCAGGTTGGTGGACACACACGCCTGCTCCTGCTTAACCAGAGTACTGTCATAAAACCATTGAATCTGCGTGAATTAGACTTTTATCAGAACATTCCTCAGGATATCCAGAAGTTTGTTCCTAAATACAAAGGTAAGACTATAATGACCAAGGTCTATATCATTTATCTTAAATATACACAAAAACATTTATGTTTAGAAAAAAAAAGTGTTTTGTTTGTTTGTATTGTCGTCGCATAAAAAATCACATTGCTCATGAAGTTTGCTTATATACTTTATGTGTGTTTCATAAAATCATTAACAAAATAAAATAAAATAAAAGTAAAAAAAAAAGAAAAATAGAAAAAAAAGAAAGAAACTGAAAACGATATAGAATTCATTTTTTTTTAGTTCTTATTGACTAGAATTTGCTTACACAATTTGTATTGAAATCATTTTTGTACCTGAATATGCATATATACAATACATATATTATGTTGTGATTATAGTTTGTAAGAAATAAGTACATTGTAATAATAATGATATCAAAAATATATAAAATCACTTAAGAATGAGAAGAAGGAACAAAAATAAAACGAAAATATTTGAAAATAACAAAAATCACACATCTTGACAATTGACTTTGTCGTTTGGTAAGCGAATGTGTGCGAATGTGTACGAAAGTCGAAAGTTACGAAAAGTAATTTCAATTGAAAAGTTTCTCGTTGAAAAAAACAAAAACAAATGTAAAGTGAAGTTTAGTAATAATATATAAACAAGGGCCTAATGGGTAAGTCCTTTTTCATTTAAAGTAATTAGTTACTATTGTTTGATTATTTTGTTTTTAGATTTTGCTGCTATTTAGATAATTTATGGGTCTTATTTCTATTTCATCGATCAGTTCAAATTGGTTGATGTGTATTATATAATTAGTTTTTCTTTCTTGTTTGTTTAATACTTCAGATGTGTCGTAGAAATAATAAAATATTTGGGTCTGGTGTATATATGTTTCAACTGTACTGAACAAATTTCTTCGTTGGCATATTGTACAATTATTTTTACTGGTTTAAAGTACATACATGCCCATATAAGTTGGTGTAGGCATAATAGGAGAGGATGGAAACTTTCTTTACATCACAAATTACAAACATTTCCAATTATATGACAATTAGCCTTCGCTAGCAGCTACCGATGTGCATTTTTAGGCAATTCTGTCATGAAGCTAAGATTAGACTGTATGCCAATAATGCATATGAATGCCAACAGGGAAATGACCAGATTAGCTGTCAAATTTCCAAAATGCCAGGATTATTTAAACTGTATATCAGACTATATCATCAAAATTACCAATATGGTCATATTTGCCTTGATGGTCATTTAAGGCATTTGTTATTTATAACCAAATGTTGTAGTAGGGTAATGCTGTAAAGAAAAACAATGCAAAAAAGGGATCCGATGTGTAGGTACGACTTGTGACATCGTAACGTCCGGGTCGGATCTCGAAATCCGAAATCAAATTGCGGATGAGATCGTCTGACCATTCGCTTTTAATCTGCTTTGTCGGTCTCTTCCTCGCCTTGTCAGCTTTTGCTTCCTTCATAATCCTGGCATCGCTAGCCGCCTCAATTGAGCTCCCCAAAGATATGTAGATGGGTGGTCTACAAAAAGAAAAGGAAACACACAAATAAAATATACAATCAAACACCGATGACAACAAAATAATTCAAAAATACCAGAAATGCCATAACGAAATTTCAATAAAGTGCATTGTCCCATTACACTATGATATTTTGGCATTTTCATCTGTCAAAATCAGCCTGGTCATATGTGGCATTTAGGTCATTAGGGCATATGAGATATGCCCATTACATTGTATGACCATATTTTGACATGAGAACTGTCAGAAATTGGCATTTTATGACCGCTTGGCATACCGTCTAATCTAACCATAAGTCATATAAACCAAAAACAGTAGAATCCGGATATAGCGACGGTCTAGGATATTAAGTCGTTCTAATCTGACGACGGACAAAACATAGCAGTTAGTGAAAAGTTGTTGTTTTTACGTCGCAGTTGGTTGTTATAAACGAAGTCGTATTAAACGGATTCCACTGTACTATGACCATAAACTTGTACAACTGAAAAAAAAAAAGGAGTGAAACACCTGTCGAAGCGCAGTATTCCACAATCAGGTCAGTGTCATAATAATATCAGCCACATTCGGCATTCACTGCCTTTTACAACTGCTCTGGAATACAACAGATCATTTGTAGCCAATGCAAATAAGTGAGTCGGCGACAAAGTAATGCCGCAGTTCTTTACAACGCTGTTGTTTTTATTTTTTGTTTTCTTACTGATTGTATGGAATTTGAATATTAAAAATCTCGTTGACAAGCTCTTACCATCGGTTCGGTTTTACACAAGTTCCATCAATTGTCTGTGACTTCTTAAAGGTAATTTTCGTCGTGTTTTTGTTTGCACTACTGAGTTTACGCAACCTTACTGCATCGCAGAGGACTGAATTAGGAACTAATTGTTCTATAGAAATGGTCCTTAAATACTCTTGTCCTTATAAATATGAACGTTTACATGAAATGTACGTTATTTTTAGCCATTTACCTAATAGGTAATCTTTTGTTTAATAAAAAGGGACGTGAGAGTGTAAACTCATTTAGTCTTTCAATCATACATGTACCTACTCCGTGATTGTCAATGTGGTCCACTGATTGCGTCTTAATTATATGATCTTTTCACTCAACCGATCACAAGTTTTCGCACATTAAAATCTGAAGTTTGCACTCCAAATTGTGCATTTATATGTATATTCCAACTTATTTCACTTAGAGTAAAGCTAAGGGTAAAAAATTGTCACTCTAACTACCGGAAGTATGGAACCAAGGCAATCTGGAAACCACAACTGTTCAAATGATCTTTATCTAAACGTCTTCCATCAGAAATATTGTTCGTTTTCACAATGTTTATTAATAAATATCCTGCTTTAAATATTCTTCCTGCTCAAAGTACAACATAAATAGATTGAATCCACAACTAGATAGATATATCTGACTCGAAGGACAATAATTGTCCGAGCCTACTATAGCTGATTATAGAATTCTCGGGATCTGGTTTAGGAATTATGAATACAAATTTCTTTTTATATTTGCAAGGGGTTACAAATTGTCTTAGGCGAGAATACTTTTCTTGACTTTCCTCTTCTGATAGACAAAGCTATATAAAAAAATAGTATTCGTTTTCTCGACACATTTAAAAAAAAACCTCCCTCGATTATTAAATATAAAGGCATATATTTA
Organism: Cheilosia pagana; assembly: GCA_936431705.1. Classification (NCBI taxonomy): domain Eukaryota; kingdom Metazoa; phylum Arthropoda; class Insecta; order Diptera; family Syrphidae; genus Cheilosia; species Cheilosia pagana. The sequence goes on along the minus strand of OW386170.1, from coordinate 21,442,205 downwards.
TTAATTTTGTTATATTACCAAACAAAATATAAATTAAATAAAACAAAAACAAAAAGGAGGTAAATTATACAATTATTTTGAGTGTAAAATGTAAAGTGATTCGTAAGTGGCGGTAGTTTAATTATTTTTGTTTATTTTTATTTTCTCTCTTTCTCTCTCTATTTTTCCTTGTCTTAAGTCAAGGATATCCACTCTTGTAAAGCGAATTGAGCGGAATGTGAGACTACATGATACGAATGGATACCTAACAGAAGGATGCGCTCGAAATCCACACCGTGGTGTTACGAAAATTACTCGTAAAAATCCAAAAAAAATCGTAAAAGACAAAGTCGCAAGCAAAGGTTTACATTAAAAAATATATATACCTATATATACAAACATATATAAACAATAACCAAATTTATCATAAAGAAACAAAAATTGAGTTTTAAAAAATATATTCTATTTTTTAACAAATCTATGTGAAGCGCCCTCTGTTGGTGTGTGTATGAATTATAATTTCAGCTGCAATAAAAATAAAACAAACTCACACACACACACACCCATAATTGATTGACAACTGTGTGTCTAATCTCATCCTACATGTGTACGATCTCTGCTTAGGTGAATGTGCTTGCAAGTGCGTTCCACACTCTCCACTCCATCCCATTCGTTGATCCTTATTTAAGGGTTTGTATGCATATATTCCGTATATATACATAAAATATTTTTATTATTATTATTATTATTATTCTATGCATTAAAATTCTTATAAACTTATCAAAACTATTGTATACATAGTATATTTATATATTTTTGAGGAATTATCGATAGATAGTCTTTGTTTATTTATTTGTTATCCTCGAAAGTAATTTGTATATTATTTATAATTATTACTGAATTACTTACACTGTTGCTTCTTGTAGGCGTGGTGATAGTTCAAATGTATCCAGTCCATTCATTATAGACTATTTTTATTTAAGTATATTTTGCACACTTTAACGTCAAATACAAGTGAGACTTTTTTTTTCCTATTTGAAATTTGATTCTTACTGCGTTGTCTTAAAACAGTCATTGTTATTATAGAGCCTTAAAGTTTGGGCTTTACGTAAAACTCTACCACGAGAGCTATTACGAGAAGGATTCTTAAAGGACCAAATTATATCCACAAGGCAGCCCAGAGGACAGAAGCAGTTTTTTTGCCAATAACTTTTTGACAGTACCTATTGATACAAAATCAATTTTCAGGGTAATCCCGTTGACCACAATGCTCGACGTTTTGAAGATTTAAAGACAAGTTGCCTAATTAAAAATGTAAGCTCTTTTCAGCTAAATGTCAAGTTAGTGATTTAAGGCCGATTAAAACCAAAAGGGTCTTATATTTCATACCCCTATTCCGTTTAAGACAAGCATCGCTACAGATTAGTTTCTTATTTTGATCTGTTGGCACCTAAATTTATTGCCTGTGACGGCAGTGGTATCCTTAACCTAATTTTCCAACCAAATATGCCCTGATAACCTCCAAGTCCCAAAAATATTAACAGGCTATTTTATGCCTCATTGTGGATGAAGATGTTATCCCTCAGTTACTCTCGGGTTTTCGGTGCCCCAAATACGACCGTAATCAGTCAGAACCTAACATTGCAAATGGAAATAGGACGTGTGAATGAAATTGATTTTCAAGAAAACCCCGTCCGTCCGTCGTCCTTAATTCTTGAGTCAGCTTAACTTTATAAGCATGTCTTACAGGATCTTTCAAGTAGGATGGTTTGGGATATAACTAAATCCTACCAAGGAAATGGACAAATCAGAGTTTTCAATGAAATTGTCAGTCAATGGCCGCGTTCCTCTGCTGCCAATGGTTTGAATATTTTTTACGTGGTAGCTCTCTGTTTGAAAAGTTAAAGACCATTCAAGAGCAGTGCATTAAAATCGCTTGCACCTATGCCACGTCCATAGCAATTTCTCCTTTAATACTTTGTAATGCTTTAAATTAAGTTATTAACTTTTAACAACAAAATTATACCTTGTTAGCTAGCTATGCAGTGATCTCGTTTTTTTGTACAAGTAAAATAGGTTCGCCTACACAGCATCACCAATGTAACCTAATTCATCTCGCAATAAAAGTAGTTCCAAATTATTTGTCAACTAGCAGCCATTTGACAGTTTTTTTTATTCATCTATTAACACAACAAATTTATAGTTTGTAATAAGATTTTCAGTGGCGGAATAATATCTTTTTCTCTTTAACGAATGTGTCACGTTAGGGCACGGAATATAGTAAAATTTTCTAATTAAAGATTTGAACAAAAATGTTTAAGAACTGTCAAGAATGACAGCACTCTTCGTGAGTTATTATTAATTTGAAAATCTATTAGTATAAAGTATTAGCTGTGACAAAAATTGTTTAACAAAATCAAATTTGCAAATTTGAATAGAATTTCATTCAATTAACTGAATGCAAGTATCGCAAGAATCACATTTTCCAATACTAACAGTATAACAGTAATGTAAGCATGAAACACTCATTTCCCTCTCATTTGTGACGTTGAAATGTGCAATTTTTATAGGCTTCTATTCATCATGATTTTCCGTTTCAATCAAAAAAAAAACCATTACCATCACAAAACACCATAACGCAACAAATCCAATCTCACAGTTTACATGTTCTACTTCGCATCCATCCATCAAAATGTTCCGTGTTCACTTATTCAAAACAATAATCAAATTAAAAAAATAATAATATGTAATCTATCTATATTTTATAAGACAAGCTTAATACCTTCCAACTTGAGAAAAGCATTCTAAAGTTCGGCTGATACTCTCATTTTAGGTGTAATGCAAGCAACAACAATGGGTGGCACCAAACTGGAAAAACGCTATTCACCAAGTTTTCGTGAGGAGCATGTCCGCAAAATCAGTGCTTCCAAGAGGAAACGCGAAGATGTCTTACGGTTAGTATTTTTATTTATTCACAACTAAATAACAGACATTGAAAATGTGTATATTTCTTATAGATGAGAATAGAAAAAATATGACATAATTGAAATTAGTATCAATCATGGGTAAATAAAATTAATAAACAATTAATATCATTTTTTTTATATCATACTTCATTTATTCTCGACAAAAAAAAAACCGAAACCAAACAAAACATGAAATATTCTTTTTTAGGAAAGTAACTCAGTCGCGCACTCGTCATCTCGCACGCTCGCTCTATTCTCTAGCCGTATCGAAACGGCTTGAAAACCTCCACAATTCCCTCTCTCTCTGTCTTACGAATACAAAAAAAAAACAAGTAGAAATATTTTCCACGAAAAGCGTTCAAAATTGGTTTCCTATAATTAAGTGTAGTTTTAAATTAAAAAAAAAAACAAATACATATGTAGCTCTCTGCGATACGATGAATTAATTATGGATTTTTTCTTTTTCTTTCTCTTACAGGATGAAAGTACATAAAAATGGAAATGCAGCCGATGTTATTAAGAGTATTTCACAATTAGACAACTCTAACAAACAATGTTAGTATCAGATAAACGATAACAAACAAAAAATGCTTACTAAAAAAAAACAGACAAAAAACGATAAAGACTAAGATAAGTCATCACGAAAGGATCCGCCAATATTAGGATGCCATCCTTTGAAGAAGGCATTCATCAAGATGTTCCTTAGTTTTTTTTTTGTATTATTATTTTCAAGTTACACTTCTTTTTGTTAAACCTTTGTTGTCGAGACCTTTTGGGTCTCGAATTTGTATAGAAATAATTTCATAGTTAAATGCTCCTGCCTAGGAAATAAAATGTTTGATTTATAAAGCTTTCGCCACGCTAATCCGCTATGGCCATGATAACTAGGGTCCTCTTGCATCCTCGCATTGCGTTTTAACTAGCTTAAACCTTGAGGTTTTCTCTTGAGGCGGCTGGCTGCCCGCTAAATGAGGGAATTGAGTTACGTTGTAGGCTGATCATGCCACATCCGACTTAGCATTTTATTGTGTTTAGGTTATATCTTAAAACGTATCGTTAGATATAGGATTGGGAGAGTAATATTCGAAGGACTGCAGCTTGCTTGCTCGTTGCAAATAAAAGCTGCCTTAACAGGTTAACGACAATGAACCGTGGAGAGTTCATACGGTACGAGCAGTTCACCGCTTTAGTGTGCAGTTTTCATTCTGCTTCGGTTTGCTAGTTATTGCGGAAACCTCGGCAACAAATTATTATACCAAAGCATTTCATCCCTTAGCTATGAGAATGCTTACAACACCCCAAAAGCATCCCATTTTTAGGTGTATATACATGCATTATAAATCTTCTCAGACGCTTCGAGCAGACCTAGACACACCCTCTCCATCTCTCTTTTGATTTAATTGCCTCAAAGCACACAACTCGAGTTGTCCTTTTGATCTGCGCGAATGTTTTTTAACATTCAAACACAGCCGATGAATGCTCCATCATTGCGCTCTTTTTGTCAATACATTTTAAATTTAAAAGGTGCCGAAAAGTACTCAACTGGCTCCTGCCAATCGTCTTAACAGCTAACTGCTGTAGTACTGTTTTTGATCTTCTTCGTTCTGTACTCGGATATTACTTGCCACCCAACGGTTCAAAGTGATGCTTGTTAATCTTTGCGGCTTAAATAAATCAGTTTTAGTTAATGTCAACGCTCACAAAACCGTTACTGTCACCGTTGTTATTTTGCTCGTGTCGGATGTAAAGCATGTTCGCACGAACTCAATTTCACCCTTAAGTAAGCTGAAATTCTTTTCTTATTTGACGCTTTCCAAAAAGTGCGTTGGAATCGACCAAAGGATCAGCTTTCCCAGCTGGCTGTAACACCATTGCGATTAGTTTAGGTTCAGTTTAAGTTTCACAGGGAAACCGTTCAATTGCCTGTCATCATTTTTCAGCTCATCTGCCGACACAACGTGACCATGGATCTTTCCTAACCGAGCCCGCTTCTATGCGAAATCCTTTAAAGACAATTTATACTGAACAAACTTTTTCTATTTTTACTTGCAGATTTTCTAATGCTTGAGAATATAACATCGCAATTCAAAAATCCCTGCATATTGGACTTGAAAATGGGCACCCGTCAGCACGGAGATGATGCATCTGCAGAGAAACGCACCAAACAAATGGCAAAGTGTGCCGCAAGTACTTCTGCCTCGCTGGGAGTACGCTTGTGCGGAATGCAGGTTTTCCAAGCTGATATGGATCAATATGCCAAGCGTGACAAGTATTGGGGTCGTGAACTGAACGAAGGTGGTTTCAAACAGGCCCTTCATGATTTTTTCTACAATGGCTACAGGCTTAGAACTCGAGTTATAAAGAAAATCATCCAACGACTGCAGCAATTGGCCCGAGTCATTGAGAAGCAATCCAGTTACAGGTTTTATTCGTGGTAAGTTAAGGAACACGTCTTGAGGTATGCGTATGATTGATGTACATTTTTTACTTGTAGCTCCCTTCTGATTGTGTATGAAGGATTTGA